>JAYJMF010000028.1:2922493-2934277 GCA_036873715.1 Salvia sclarea
TGCTGTGCACCCGTAAGCACAAGCTGAGTGAATTGACTGTACTGATCAAGCAGTCCGTGGACGTAGGAGGGTTTCTCACCACGTAAAATTCTTTGTGTGTTTACAGCTTTACTCTGTTTCTCTCCTATCTGCAAACTGAACCTTAAAAAAGATCATAACTTATTAAGCTGTTTGTGGAGTGCTAAAACAAGACTAATCTAATTTATTTCCGCTGCCGAGTTATTAGTCTAACTGACCAATCCTTGGATAGTCAGTAAGATTCATAACTCTCCCCTGTTTTAAAAACCAGAAATTGAACCTTCTATGGACTTCAGTTTGGTGACAAGCTCTCATACTGATGTCATTCAGACTGAACTAACTTCAGTCTCAGTTTCTCAGCCAGTTTTAAAACTGATCTCCAATGTGCCTTCTCGAGTATGGAATTGAATACCTCAATGCTCAAATTAGATGACCGAATAAGTCTACACCTGAATATTGTATTATTTCTTATTTATGTTGAGTGTAACTTTAGAATTGGACCTTGTTATAGTTAAATAATAGTAAACGATTAGATTCAAACTTACTTACCTTCACTTTCCACAAATAATATATTGAATTCCGTTTTATTGCTCTTATTTCTCAGGACAACAAATTTCAATCTAGATCTTCTAAGAAATTGCACAAATTGAATATCGGAACATCATTTATTTAAGACCACGAATATACAAAAATTGATTAGTATAATAATATAGTAATAACAGGTACCGTTGAGTTGAAAATTTGAGGGGCAAAAGCCGGAAGCGAAGGCAAAGGCCCCCATCTTTCGCGAGTCAAACCGGTTGACGAAGCCGTAGGAGCACCTCCTTTCCTCTCAATTCGCCGCCGATGACTTCATTTCTCCTGCTATGACAAGTAAATCGCTCAGGAAGAAATCGGAAAAGCGTTCAGCAAATCCCAAATCGACTACTCGCCACACCAGTCCCTCGCGGGCTTCTTCCCCGTCCTTTGCCAATTACAAGATGGCCGCTTTACTGATCTCAGCTCTTGCTTTTACGTGTTTGTTGTTTTTCATGAGCATTTCGTCCAACATGGGTGGCGCGTTCGGTGTGGAGCCGAGTATTGATCGGATTTACGACATTACAGTGGTGAATGAGTTTCCTCACGATCCCAATGCCTTCACTCAGGTTTGCTCTATTTTAGGTTTTCTTTTTTTTGATGATTTATCAAATATCGATTTTATTTGTGATTGAGTGGAATAGTGGTTGACAATGATCCATCAGTTTTAAATGATATCAATGTTAAATTAAACCTAAGATTGCAGCTGTTACTGAATGTGTGTACATTTTCTGCTCGGTTTTATTGATCCCCTCTGTTCTTCGTCTTCTTTGTGGTTGTGGTTGTTGTTGTTGTGTTTTGGTTAGTCTGTGATCGAGTCCTCTGTCTTCTTATTAGCTTAAATAATTCTCGAATCACCAATATTATCCTAAATTCCTTCGTGGTTTAGATTTGAGGTAACAAATAAAGAACAAATGATTTTGGAAACCTTTTGTTCCCATTTTCATCAGCATTAATGGGCCACCATGGTTAACAACGTTGCCGATACCTATTTGTACACTTAGAATGTTTATTTTGTATGAACTATGAAGTTCAATTTTGTCTGCAGTTATTTTAATAGTGGGGATAGCTTTATGAAAAAATCAGATAGTGAAGGATTTAACCATATTGATTTTCGAATGAATTGCAAAGTATTTGTTAATCCGTTACCAATTTCCTGAGCGATCAAATTAGATGTTACGAGTCACTGAATCATGGTACCATGTTCCATACTTGAGTGTATTATTAAAGCTTTACACTTTCAAGGTCTTATTTGGATAATTTATACTACAAATCTGCAAAATTGTTGCTCCATGAAGGCAATAACATCTTTGTTGTTTAGGGGCTCTTGTATGCAGGAAATGATGCCCTTTTTGAATCTACTGGACTCTATGGACATGTGAGTGTGCTCTTCCTCTATCTTTCCATGTATGTCTTTATGATAAATCTAATATTTATCATATTTTTCCAAGTCCAAATTCTCCTTTTTTTTAAATCCCATTGTAGCATAATTTGAGATTCTAAAACCTGTGATGGTCTGGTTTCCAGAGGGACGAGCAGCATCACTATCTAAATATGGTTCTTGTTTGAGATGTTTTTTTGGTGGATACAGAAATTGGCTTTAAAATGGGCATTTACTCCCTAAACACTCAACTGCTATTAAGTGGTACATCTGAAGGAATGAATAGCTGTTTGAGGATTATGGTTGAGATATTGTCAGATCAAAGAATAACGAAGAACTAACTCCTTTGAATTATATGGCTCTTAGATCAAGTGTCTAGGCAAAGGTCGCTTTGTTTAGGGTTATATATTAAACTATTTTTTTTCTAACCTATAGCTGTGGCGTTCTAACTTCACACTTTTGTGTTTCTTTCCTTAATTAAATGGCAGTCATCGGTTCGGAAAGTTGCTATTGAGACAGGGAAGGTATGAAAGTTATGATCAACTACGGATCCATAAATTCTTACTTTTCATTGATTTTGCTTGGAATAACTGAGCTATTGTTGATTTTCTTTATTTCATCTAAAAGTCTTTTGAATGTTTACCAATTATTATACTTCGAAAATATTTTTTTATTGGAAGGGAAGAGCCTTGTTTTTAAGAAACATCTGAATATCTATCTACTGTTGTCATGTATGAATAACTAAATGTTATCTCTTTCTGTTTACAGGTTGAGGTTATCCATAAAATGGATAACTCCTACTTTGGGGAGGGTTTGACTCTTCTTGATGAAAGGTTTGTGTGGAAAATTTGTTTTTGGGTTTTCTAAATTATGATTTTATTCAATGGATGAAAGTCTTAAATAGTAGTATAACTTTTATTTGAAGTGATTAAGTTTGTCAAAATTGTTGATTCTTGTTCTAATTATTCTACTCATGTCTACTAAAGTGAAATCGCACTTAGCTTTTGAAGTACTTTATGTACCTAATCTTATGGCTATCATTGGTTCCTTTTAAGAAATGGTGATTAAAACAATGTATAGCTGAATTTTGATTTATTTTGATAGTTATCTACTTATGTTATAGTGAATACTAATGTAATAATATCATGTACCTTTGTAGGTTGTTTCAAGTCAATTGGTTGACGGAAACTGGTTTCATATATGACAGAAATAACTTGAGCAAAGTTTGTGCTTCTACTTTTTAATTCCTTTCTAAGTCATTTCCATATCTGTTCATGCTGTTTCAGTTTGATAATGCTTGTGCAATATATATATATATTATATATTTCCCACTTCTAGCTGAAAAGGTGTTCTCTAGCATATCTTAAGTATCTATTTTTTGTTTTCAGTTCTCTGCACATTAACTCCTGACCCTATAGATCTGAAATTTGAGAAAATCCTTACTGCATCACGTTAAAAGACTAGGTCACCTCTTACAATAGAAAATTAGAAATTTTTACACTCATGATTGTGTAATTATATTAGTATCTCAAGTGTATTTTATTTGCTAAAGAAAATCTTTCAGGTAAGGATAAATCGAGCGCATATTTGTATATCTAGATAATATATTTGATTCTTTATTATCCGATCAACTGGAGGGGACTAATGAAGGTTCCTGTATGTGCGCCCCATGGGCCATAGATATATCAGATATGATACTTGAGTATGGATATAGAGATAAATAAATAATTCTGCTCCAAGGGCCAAAGCCGTGTAGGTTGTTAGACAATTAGACTCTCAACCTGTAGTGGAACAAATGGTTGCAAGTAATTTGGAGATGGGAAGACAAAAAAAATATATGGGTAGTCTTTTCCGTTTGTTCCTTTTTGTTAGGATTCCATAAGAAAATACTCCCCCGTCCCTCAAAAGTGTGCTCATAGAGAAGTGGCACAGCCGCACAGGTTTTAATAAAATGAGTGATAAAGTGAATGTGGGTAGAGAAAGAGCCACTTTTTGAACAATTGTGTGTATGTTAGTAGGAAATTATTGACTTTATGGTAAAGTAGATTTCCAGAAAAGGAATGAGCACACTTTTGAGTGACGAATAAATAAGGAAAATGGAGCACACTTTTCAGGGATGGAGGGAGTATATTCTTTCAACTATTCAACCTTTCATTATGATATTAGCCACGTCGTCGTTATTCAACATTGATATGGTTCAATGTAACAACATTATGTTGTTTTGGATTGGGTTTAATGGTGGATTCAAGGCAATAATGTACGTAAATTTCTTTCATAGATTTCTATTTCAAACTTTTATATCTAGACATTAGTTATATTTGCATTAGAATCTCTATATTCTGTTCAATCCTTCTGGTCAAAGATTGGGCTGAGTTTAATTGCACTTTAATTAACGGTATAAAAAGGTGGCCGCTGTCTGATTTGATGTAGTTTAATAAGCTTTTAGTTGCTTTGCATCTGAATATGGGTCTCATGATTTAGATAGTTACTGCAATAATTGTTGCTCTTTGCTGGTTTGGAATAATTGAATTTTGGCATCTTTTGCAGGTTAAGAAGTTTGTTAATCAAATGAAAGATGGTTGGGGGTTGGCAACTGATGGAAAAGTTCTATTTGGAAGTGATGGAACATCAACCTTGTACCAGATTGACCCTCGGACAATGAAAGGTTTGCACCATCCGAATTGCTACGTTTGATGTCTGGTCCTTTAACTTTTGCTAGTCCCGGTCTAACTTGGTTACTTCAAACCCAATGGAGGACTTCAAAATTTTACTGTGGGGAGAGTACTGGAAGGAAATAAAGGGGGTTGATCTTCCACAAGTCAAATCAAATATTTTATAATACCTGCAGTCTTCTTCCCACAAATTCAGTTGGTATTTGTATGACAGCTTCGTTTGTAACATTATTTAGTTGGTTTGGGTGATGCAGTTGTTAAAAGACATACTGTTACGTATGGAGGAGATGAAGTACATAACCTGAATGAACTAGAGTATGTGGCTGGTGAAGTATGGGCAAATGTATGGCAGGTAAGATAATGAGCCTCAGATTCTATCCTTGATTATTTCTTATCTTTTCCCCTTAAGTTTTAGATCTTACATTGGCGTTGCTAATACTTATATTTCATTCTGCTAGACTGACTGCATTGCGAGAATCTCGGGGAAAGATGGCCTTGTCATGGGGTGGATCTACCTTCCAACATTGAGGTTTGGTCTTCTGACTCTTCTCTCATATTTTTACTAATATTTATCAGTCAAATACAGCTTTTCTCCCTCAATAATCAACTCTAAGTGTTGTACCCAAATCTATTTTAGGAAAGGGCTGCTAGCATCTGGAAACCAGGTAGGGGTTTATTTTTTGAACTAATCTCGATTTTCTTAGTTTTGAGATGGTCAGTTGGTAAAAGTATGATGTTTTAAAAAATGATCCATATTTACAGGGGATTGATGTATTGAACGGCATCGCCTGGGATCAGCAGCAGAACCGGATTTTCGGTGAGTCCTCACCATTTTTATGCAAACCTCAGGGGAAACAAACATGACGGGCTAAAGTGTTGATTTGGTGTTTCTCTTTTACAGTGACTGGCAAGTTATGGCCGAAGCTATACGAGATCAAGCTGCAAAGGTTGAATAAACCATTCAAAGGCGATATCAAGAAGCTCTGCATGCCGCCTGCAGTCAATTTTGGAAGACCTTAGGATTGTTGGAAGACCTCCAACAGCTGCTGTATAAATTCATCTTAGCAAGTTTTGAGGAAGCGACTGTCGTTGATAATCTCTTGTGGACAATTACTTGAAACAAAAGAATGCAGATAATTATAGATTACCACTATTTGTGTTAATATCAAAATTCTGGTCTTTTTCCTGGGACAAAACCACACCTATCAATGATGATTATAATTTCTCACCATGAAAACCCAAAATAGCTGCAAAAACGGTTTCTATTTCCTTGTTAATAAACACTTGTTTAATTTATAATCTTACCATCTTACCTTGTTTCGACTAGCCAGTGACTTATCTGCAGTTGAACCGTGTCAAGAATTTTAGAACTATATACGTGTTCCATTCCTTAAAAGTATTTATAGCACTACTGAAAAATCACAAATATTTGCGTAAGGTCAGCCTAACAGTTAGACCAATTGTTTGCCGTTCCTATTTTAAGCCATGAGTCGAGCGAGGGAGAGCCGAAGGCGAACTCGGAGCGAACCGTAAAAGCATAATTGTTGTCGGTCTCATTATCTATATATTAATTGAGTCTGCTTAACGGTTAGACCAGCCTAACGTAAACGTGTCTCCTGAAAAAGACTATACAAATACACGTATGCTCAGACAATGTTTTAGTCCATTGATGCTAAGAAAAATGGCATAAGTTGTGATTTTAATGGAAATTATTCATTCTGATTATGTTAAATCATAAACGGAAATTAGACGTGTTTGGTGTTGGTGGATATTGAAAGGGGGTTTAGGGAATTCCATGGGATCTAACTTTGACTAGCACGCAGTAGACAACGGTTATGCTCATGGTTGAACCATGCAATTAATAGTTCCTTCATTTATCTCTATAATTTTAATATTTTCTTATGCGTTTTATAGTTTTATACTTGTAGCATTATTAATTTATTTTATTTTTTGATCTGAAAAGGAGTTAAAGAAAATTGAATATTTGAAAAACAATGTATGACATCAAAATATTAGTAATATACAATTAAAATTATACAAACTACAATTTGGACAATAAGAAAATTTACACATTTATAACTTAACAATCCTAGTATTTTGAAGGTCAAAATTTAAAAAATACTAGTATTCAATATATATAATTTAGAAAATAAAAATGGAACATTGAAAATCGAAAAGATTGCATCAGCGGCAGTTAACCGCTGGTTATGAAAAGCCGATCTGAAAAAATCACAATTCCGATTGTAGTTGGTTGGCCAACGATTATTAATTTTTCACTAGATGACTAACACTCTTCTAGTAATGCATCCAGGTTCAAATCTACAAAAAAAAAGAAAAAAGAAAAAAGAAAAAAGAAACACACACACATCATTCCCAAAAATGCAATTCTATAATTCTTGCACATATTACGCTACCAACATCCACTTATGAGATGGCTAAAAGAAGAAGATATGATATGGCAAACTTCGTAGCTTTTACAAACTAATCGTAACATGAATTTTGGTTTTATGCTCAAATTAGTACATAATCTACACAAATACAAGCATTGCTACGTAGTTTCTTTTACGGACAAGAAAACGTTGTAGGAATAGTAACAAATACACATTCCCCAAAAATACGATCTCAAAAATAAAATCTAACTCAAAATAGATTTAAGTTCTGAAACAAAAGATTTACGAAACAAATGATAAAAGTTTTGGATGAAAGCAAGGCCCACGTGATGAACATCGTCACACCATTTGAAACAGTTTGCCCAACTCCCAGTTTCTCCCCTGTCTAAATACACTGCTCCATTTTGCTTACAAATATTTATTCAATAATGCTAAAAAGATATATAAAAAAAGTCCCCTATCTATGTTAACGTGACCATATTTACAACCCAAAAATTTTAGTGGTAATAGGATTTTTTTACCCTCTATCGTAAGAAAAAGTTATTGTTGGCCTATTTGATAAGAAACGTGTACCTAATGTTCTAATTGTAAAAGATAGCCTTAGATATTGATGGGTAAGTTTGATTTTAGCAAAAAATTCTTACAATTTTTCTTATACAAGTAAAATTGTTAAAAAAGTGTAAGAAAAAAAAATGTAAGACGGTTGGTAGAAGATGGAATCATGAATTGAATAATTATAGTAGTAAATGATAGAGAGAAAGTGACTTTAGCCGATATTTATAATTGTAATTTGTATTTATAAATTTTTTGACACTTGCTTAAAAATCTTGAATTTAACAAAAAGCCCAAACAATAAACATATAATTTAAAGAGGTAGTTGCTCGTAATTTTAAGATCGGATACCTCGGAAATACGAGTGGATACAATAGAATTACTGGTATTTAATCTATGTCAACTGCGAATGGCAATGGGTCGCGTACCACCTATTAAGCATTTTCCAAACCCATACCCGTCTAAAATTTTCAAATTCATATTCATTCCAAACTCGTCACGGTTAATAACTTTTTTTCCCAAACCTGACTCGAACCCATTGGGTTACAACCCGCTAATTACCCACCCAAACCCGTGTAGATTTTAATAAATAAATAAATATGAATTATCATAATAATTCATACACTCAATCAATTAAAAAAATCATAATATTACGTACGAATTAAATATGATACTAATAAGACGAAGTAATAATTAATTAGAAACTAAATTTCAAGCATAAAAAACTATTTCAATAATATTTATATCAATAGAAAATATTATAAAAAGTCGAAAAGAATTTGTGAGTATAAACAAATTCAATATAGCAAACAAAGCAAGCATAAAAAACATATAAATTTTACCAAAAACTTTTAATTCAAACAAAAGAGTTGGAAGAATTGAAACTCATCAAGAAATTGAGAATATTAAGATGATAAAAACTTGTAAGCATGCGTCTTCTGTACAGAAATGAAGAGTTAGAGGGGGAAAAAAGAGAATTGATGGCAGTAATAAAAGAAGATGAAATATTTAACAGATCTTAGAGATAAATTAATTAACTAATATGAGAAAAAGTAAAAGTTTAGGATTAAATTGGGCTTGGCAGTAGGTAGACCACAATATGGAGTATTATATTTATGTATATTTTATGAAATTATAAAATTTATATTATATATAAACGGGTTCGGGTAGCGGGTACCCACAGCTAATTTCTCAAACTCGACCCAAACCCGTCACGGGTATTAGTATTCAAACCCATACCTGCCCCAAACCCATTTCGTACTTATCCAAACCCGACCCATCAGGATTTGGTAAATGCGAGTACCCTCGAAAATCCGACCCGTTGCCATCCCTAGCTATGATCAATTTGTAATTTTAATACAATTTTTAAAAGTTTACATTAAATACACAATTGATATTTATTTCGCAATTGAAAATATATTTTTTTTGTTCTATGGTGAACTTCTCCCTCGTTACTCAACCAATGTACGAACTATATATCAAAACGTTCATTTTTTCAAGAATGCCAAAGACTATATATTAATTGCACAATCACTAATTTCTACTTTTGCAAGAAAAGACCTTGAAACATAATTGTATGTTGAACTCAACTTGCATGTCAAAAACCTCATTCGTTAGTGGCTTTCAACCTTCAATTCGACCACCAAACTGTTTCCCACGTCTATGAGATCTATCTTTCCTCTCAATGAATTGCAAAAAAACTAAAAGTAAAATGACTGAAAAACCAACGTCCCAAAATGCCAAACTCTTCTATGAGTTTCAATTACAGAATAATATTATCTCCATCCCACTAAACATGACACCATTTCCATTTGGGTTGTCCCATTAATAATCCCACAAACTCAAAAATAAGCAAATTTGTCTTTTAGTCAACAAAAATGGCTACATCACTTTACACACAAAAACACCACTTTATTAATAGGCATAATTTTTTATTTAATTGATAATTTTATCTGATAATGCAATCTAATGCAATTCTTTTAGGTGGACTTTATTGTAATTCTACTTAAGGGTAAATATCTGTTTAAACCATGAATTATACGTACTTTATCAAAAATACCCTGAATTTTAATAAATGTTTTTGAAAAGGGATAATTGCGCCAAAATACACGAACTTTAACCAAATTCTGGTTTTGCACATGACCTTTAAAATCTTTTTGTAAATACGCCACCTTTCATTTCGTTCTGATATTTCACACGTGTAAAACTTCCGGTGAAATTGGAGTTGAAAATGGAGGACGAAAATGCCTACATGGACATAACGGACGACGAAATAAACGTCATTTATATTTAACTGAAACGATGTCGTTTCTCTTGAAATAAACAAAATATTATAGCTAAACAGATGGCGGGCGTGTGTTCTAGGGCAGTTTATCTCTCTTGATTGAGCTCTAATATTTCGTTTATTTCAAGAGAAACGATGTCGTTTTAGTTAAATAGAAACGACATCGTTTATTTCATTGTCCGTTATGTTCATGTAGGCATTTCCGTCCTCTACATCAGCTCCAATTTCACAGGAAGTTTTACGCGTGTGACAAATCAGAACGAAATGAAATGTGATGTATTTACAAAAAGATTTTAAACGTCATGTGCAAAACCAGAATTTGATTAAAATTCGTGTATTTTGGCGCAATTACCCCTTTTTTAAATAATCATTGAAATTTAGAACGATAGAATATAGATGAAAGAGCCAGAGATAACACTATTAATAAATAATTAAACAGGATGGAGCTAGAAATGTTGCTCAAAATAGACAAAAAAAATTGTTGAGGTGTTTGGGCTCCCCTGCCTCCACCCATGCTATTAAATAAACTGCTTTATGTAAAAATAATAAATAATAGTAATAATATTTCTCCAGTTGAAAAGGAAAATAGGCTGCCCGTTGAGATTCCATGCACACAAAATGAAAAAATTTGAGTTGGAACTTGGATGAAAATTATGTGATACTCATAACATTTAACAAACAAAAATTGGCCAACACTATAAAAAGCCACATTAATGAGTAGATAAGCTTAATTAACAGAAGACCCCATGAAACTCTACTTCCAATGACACCAAATATTACATCACTTTCTAAGTTGTAAGCATTTTACAATGACACGCGCATATACGTACTACTAAACCAATAATTAAAATGTTAATCAACGAAAACAGTAGTAACACAATATGAGTAATTACGTGATTAATTAGGAAAGTAATGAAGATGATGAGCTATAATTAATTAAGCATCTGTGGCTCCGGGAGAATGCAGCGGGAACAACGGCAGCAGCTCCGGCGGGTCGGATCCTCTCGGAGTGCTCAACGGGCTCGGGTGCAAATAAAATCCCTTTTCGGCAATAGCTCTTTCTTCCGGCGATCTCGGACTCCCACGCGCCGCCAGGTACTCCAGCGGCGATACCGGCGAGGCCATCACCATGCCCTCTCCGGCGAAGCTCCGGTGGCTCCTCGCCGGAGAATGGCCGTTGCCGAGCTTGATCTCGAGCTTCCTGGCCGTGGGGCGGCGCTCGTGGAGCTTGAAGGCGGGCCGCCGGGGACCCATCTCGCCGGCGCCGGTGAGGCGCTGGACCACGGCGCGGAAGGTCGAAGGGTCGGCTTGGACGAAGGTGGTGTTGGGTATGGAGTTCGGGTCGAATCCGTGGAGGAATGACGGGTTTGAATTCGGGTTCGGGTTTGGGTTGGAAGAAGAAGAAGAAGTAGCCATGAGATGGGAGAAGGTTGGAGAAAAGGAAGCGGGAAGGGAGGAGGCATAAAATGGGGTTGCTTTTATCATGTACATTTTGATTCTTTTATTATTATTATTATTATTACTACATATTTTGTGTTTTTTGGGGGGGGGGCAAGAACAATTTTTACTAGATTTTCTTCTTTAATTCTTTCGTTTGAGAAACGAGAATTTTGTGTGATTTCTGCTGGATCAGGGATGTGAAAAATATGTCAGTTGTTCAGAGGAGAAAAGAAAAGAGTTTCGAGAAGGGAGGTTTTTAATTTAATGCACTTCTTGTTTACGTACTATCGTTACCCTTTTTTACTTTACTTCTCCGATACTAATATTTTCCTTCAAAAATAAATACAGTACTTCAAAATTATGAATTTTCATTGTTTTGGGGAAGTACGTACAGCTGATTATTATTATTATTATTATTATTATTATTATTATTATTATTATTATTATTATTATTATTATTATTATTATTAT
>JAYJMF010000029.1:0-16272 GCA_036873715.1 Salvia sclarea
GGCCCGGAAACCCCGGGCTTTTTTAGCCCAAAGCCCGACAGGCCCGAGGGGCTATCTGGACGGGCTTTTTAGGCCCGATTTTTTTTGGGCCTCTTTTTCACAAACCCAACCCAGCCATAAACACGGGTGCCCCGGGCCGGCCCATCGGGTCGGGCCCATTTTGCCGGCTCTAGATATAAATAGTGGTAGCAAAACTGCAAAAGAGACCGAAAAATCGAACCGATCGATGAACCGTACCGAAAATATGATTAACCGAATCGACCGATTAGGTTTTTTTTCCGATTTTGAAAAACCGGTGATAACGGTCCAGTTACGGTTTTTAATTATAAAAAACCGCGGTTAACCGAACCGATATTCTTATATAATTGTAAAATATTAGTTATATGTGTTAAAAGAACTAACAGACATAGACAAACTTGTTTCCTCTCATTATTTAATAATTATTCTTGTATATACTTAGCGAAATATTTTTTTTAAGTATATTATTGTAAAAGAAGATTGATTACCATTGATTATTGATGAATTATAAAAAGTCCATAATCAATTAAAGATGGATTGATTGGTAGTTTAAAAGAATTATGTGATTATTACATAGGATTATTTGCTTGCAATTATATATTTTTATGTTTGAAATTGCTATTTATTATATTATAAAAGAATTAATTATAAAATTATTTTATTATGGTTAACCGTTGGATAGTTGGTTCACCGAACCGTTTTTTAGGTTAACCGAACCGATAAAAAACTGTATGGACGGGTTTTTTTTTTTTGACAAAATAGGTGGTTAACCGGACCGTGTTCACCCCTAGATATAATATAAGTTGCATCTAATGATACTTTTTAGTTTTCAAATTAAATCACTTAACGAGTTCGTTCCTTCGTTAATTAATAAACTTCACTAAACGGGCTCGCACAAACTTACCAAACTGAGTTCCGAATAACTCACAAACTTTTACCAAATCAAGTTCCAAATAACTCACGAGTAGCTTGATTCATTTACAACTTCCTCAGTAATTTGATTGTTGGCTTTTTAGAGTGGAAATTAGAGAGTGCAACTCAAATCAAAACTTGTATGAGATGAATCCACAAGATTTATTAAGCGAGAGAAAATGGCTGGAGTTATAATGCTAGCATTCCCTTGTTTACTTGCGCACACACTGAGATTTACACCAAAATGTGAATTTTACAGAAGACTCTCTGCAACCACCCCATTTTTGCAAACAAGAAGTTGGGAGCTTCGAGTTGAGACACAGCAAACAAACAAAGCAATTCTTCAATTTGTGACAACAACCATTTGGTTTCATCATCTACTCTTCTGGGCTTGTTGATTCCACGACAGATCCACCGCCGGAAGCTGGTACTCGTCCGGTTTCAAGGCCAGCGCGAAATCCGGCAATGTCGGTGCTGTCTCCATTATTCTACAACCAAAACGCACACGATGAATAACCATCCTTGTTGATGACTGAAAAAATAGTAGACTTACTTTTCGTGGGAGTAAAGATCCTTGTTGATTCGCACTTTGCTGCTCGTATCCTTCGGGATCTTTTCAGACAGAAACTTCATGGTTCCCCACAAAGGAGGATTCCTGCACAGATTCATACATACATACATACATACATACATACATTTATTTCCATAAAAAAGCAAAACAAAACAACAGAAAATATAACGATTGCTTGATTAACTACCTAGATAAGGGCGGTGATGAATGAAATGCTTCAGATGCCTTGTTGCTCTCTTTGAGATACTCGTCCGCTGCTTGCAGAGCAGCGACGGCCATCCCGTGAGACTTCTCCGTGTTGCCCTCGTCCAGGATTAGACCGTGATAGTAATACGCCGCCGACTGCAATCCAACGCCACCAACCCCATCAGCCACTATTCTATACATCATACACTACTTCTCCCATTCATTCACATACCTTTGCTTCTATGTATTTCCACTTCACAAACAGCCTATGCTTCTCTCCCCACCCATTCGCCACCGCAAGGTTCATTATGTTATCTTGGGCCTACATTTCAGTTCCACTTTCCACTATTACCTCCGTCTCGAAACCAACTGAACATAAGATAGTAAAATAACAGATATCGACACTACAATACCTGCTGCCAATATTTCACCATCTCACAGGCAAGTCTCCGTTTCACAGCCAGTGTTGCTTTCGTGCTGTCAATAGCAAGTCCCAGTTGAATATCCACACCCTATTCAACACACAAATAAAAAAGCAGTAAGCTTCATCAATTGATATTGTTCACAGACAGGGCGGCAGCTACTCTCTCGGAGGTAAATGTCCTAAGCTAGACTTAGATAAGCAAAACATGCTCCAAGCAGTACTCTACCTAGGACTTATATATCATGAAAGCCTCATTTTAACTCCAAAGCCTCGTACCATCCAAAACTCCATGCTGACTTATTATCAATCTAGTGAAATCACAACAGGTAGGTTTATTTGTTTTAAACCTGCGAAAAATTCGGGTTTGTGTTGGGAATCATATACTTTAAGACTAACCATATACAATTCAAGCAACACAGCCAGAGATTGAACCTCGGTCAGATATACAAAAATCGGAGCTTAATATCCTAGACTTAACAATCATTGGCCACAAGGAAGAAAATGAGATGAAACCAATACCTGCCCAAGTGCTTGGAGGCAAAGTGCTCGTAGGACTCCTTCAGCAAGATCCACTGGAAGATTTCTCCTTCAGTATATAATGGCAAACAAGGATTGAATTGCTAGTTCTTGAATACGTTCCTAATAATAATTATAAGCACACATAAAGATACCTCAATTCGTCGGGCAACTGTGGGAGAACATGTCGGACAGCACAGTCCAGGTACCCAGCTGCTTTCAAGAAAACATCAACGGATGATCGACGACTCTCTGTTGGAAAAGGGACACAAAAGAACACAACTGTCATTTACTAGAAAGTTAAAAAAGGTACTACTCATAACTTATCATCTTCTATTCTGATAGCATATTCATCATTCTATGATGTAATATTATCCATGGAAAAATATTACACGAAATTCAATTCGTATCTTCAGAAAACTGAAAACCAAATGCCTTGTTGGACAAGTGCCTTATTTGTAAGACATAGTATGATCACAATATATATCATAGAATGAAAATGAGCAAAACATCAAATCTACATTCAAATGTCAATCAAACCATTTCACTACAATGCAATTTTGCAACAGCATCCACTTCTTGACATGTTTATGATCCCAAAACTTGCCTGATGCTATCTATACACACAACTACCACAGAGGATAAAAAACACACACACACAAAAAAGCTATCAGATAACTCCTACCTTCTGATAGCTTGGGCTGATAACCATCAACTGACGTTCTTGGAAGGAGCAATAGATTAGCTTGGGATAACGATAGTGTTGCCATCAAGTGCAAAACAGATAATACTTCGTACCAAGCGCTACACATTGCTGTTTCCTGGAGACACAATATAGGATAATGAGACAAACAGTTGAATGAAACAGACAAAGAATAATGGTGTTCTCGAGGTGTTAGTTTGACCTCAGCCTCATCTTCTTGATTGATCCAAACAAACTGTACTTTGTGTTGCAGAGGACTCCCTGCACAACAAAAATGAGTCACACTCGCCATAGGATTGGCAAAACATGCAAGTTTGATCAGTGGATGGGCACAATGAAGAGTTACCATCTTTCACCAATCCCAGAAGCACCGGCAGATAATCTTCTAGTGCCTGAAGGAGATCACCCAGAGTCGAACCTCCTGCAGGAATCAATCAGCTTATGCAACGCCAATACAATGATAGGACGAAAATTCACAATACTAACCATGTTGGGTAGCTGTTTTCCTTCTGGTTCTTGTAATCGTTGGAGCTTCTTGCCCGGCCATAACAACTATTCTCGTTCTAAGAGCAGAGAGGCGTTCCACCAAGCTTTTAGATAGGTTATCGCCCAACGACTCAGAGAAATTGGCAGGCTTAGGGATTCGTAAACCTGGAACAAATACAGCAACATCCCCAATGTTTGCTGGCCTCCTCCGATTTCCTCCACTGTCTTTTTGAGTCGATACAAAACATCCCATTTTCGTAGGATTTTATTGATCTGCCTCTGCCAGCAACAACCAATCTAGTCCTATGGGACACGGGTGATTGACATTAGAATAATTTCAAGAAAACATCACAAGCAAATATGAAGAATCTGTGTCCAAAACCAAGAAAGCAGTTGGCAACCCACATAATGTCAAACTGTGTATAACTAAGAGATGGAAATGTGCTTACCAGTGTCCCAATAATTTAGAAGATATTTATCTTGGCCGATCCCTCTAGAAATTTCTGCATTGACAAAGTTGGAAAAAAGAAATTCAACAAACAAATTAAACTACCGTAAAAAAGGAAAATGATAGCATCAATGTCACAAGAACCCCATGACAAATTGCCAACTCCCTCTTGAAAAGTGCTAACTTTTTCAATGTAACCAACCTTAAAAGCTTTAATCTTTGATTTAGGTCGTTATTTGGATTTAAGCAAAAACGTTTCCCTCTTTCCGCTATTTTACTCACGAGAGAAGCATTCAGATAGCATTTTGAGTAAAGCATAACCCAAAGCCATAATTCGGGAAGCAAGCAAGCAATCAATCACTACAAGCAAACTCATATATTCTTAGTATTTGCCACAATTGAACCCAAAATCAGAAAGGTTATAGAAAGAGGAGCAAGAATCCCACTTCAATTATAGCTGATTTTAACCCAGAGAAGAAAACACAAGCTCAATCAACCATATTCATACCTGAAGTACAACAGAGCCCAGAAATCCCATCAAGCAAGAAACTATACAAGACAGAGGAGAGAGGGAAGAAAATAATAGTATGTGATTTTTACTTTTTTGGCATTGATTCTGTTGTCGGATTTGGTGGAAAGAGTTGAGACCATCAACAAGACTCGAATCGAATCGAATCAAATCCAATTGAAATTGGACTCAGACTGAATTGAATTGAATTGAATTTCTATGCCGCATATATCAACATCAATTACTATGGTTTGTTTGTGGAATTTCAATTGTGACAAAGAGGTAGAAAAAGAAACCCACTAAACACACACACAAACACAGAGTAGAGAGAGAGAGAGACTTGCAAGTTTCAATGTGCAGCGTAGAGTGGAATTGTTGATAAGTAGTCAGTCGCAGCAAGCTAAGAGAGAGAGAGAGAGAGAGAGAGGAAAAGAGAAAATAACAATTTTATTAAATTATTTGGAATTTGCAAACAAACAATACATAGATTTACAGTGATGATGGATATTTATAGCTAAAGTAAAATGTAAACACAAATTGACAATGGGAAAAAAACTTGCGTTTAATGGCGCCGAATGAGACCTTTTTGAAGGTCACAGTCCATCTCTTTCCCGTATTTTTCAGACAAAAATCTCCCAAGATTTTCACATCTTAAAACCAATATCATTTTATCAACTCCCACAGTTTGATTTCCGGCAAAAACCACCTACAAGCATGTTATAATCAACTCATGTAATAAACTAATTAATCTTAACCCATTTTTTCCTCGAAAGTTGCAACACTCCGATTATTGTCCCTTTACCTAATCTATCTCGAACTTCTAATTTTCAGAACTTTTTGTTTATTTTAAATGATTTTTAAATGAAAGATGCACATAAAAATGTTGGTATGTAAATCTACAAGACTACAATATGATAAATACTAGTTAGTAGAGTATTATTTAACAGAATCTTCCCTTTCCCAAGCAAAATCATTTTTCTAATAGACAAAAAAACAAGATTCAACGAAAAAGATATGCATGGATTATTCAAATCTCCTTTTTTTAAGATTAAATTATATGGAGAGGTGAGGAAGGGATCAAGGTCCATTTCCAATCACTTGATCAAAGTGTTGGGTTGCTCAACCACAACAAATTGCTATGAATCACCTTTTCCTAGCGAATTTATTTCTCTATGACTATATACATGCACAAGTTGAATGTGGTCCAAATACTATAGTAATCTAGATTCTATGAATAGATTCAATCACCTTCTTTAGCATTGAAAGTTGGATCAAGAACTTTGTTAAATAAGGGATAATCTTCAACTCTAAGGCAATATTCTTTTTATTTTAAATGTTAAATATTTATTTTTATATTTATTAGTACTTATTTACTAGCTAGCCAGCACAAAAAACATCAACATTATGTGGTTGTATGACAGTTTTAGTTCAATAAATTATTCATGCAAGCCCATTATATTTTATTTGCGCTTAATTTTAGCTTGAAAGTGATTTTCATAAAGGAAAGTTGGTAACCATATGCAACTGCTAGAGATTATGCTACTTCGCTTTTGAGGTTAATACATTGGACATTGTATTAGCAAGATATTATAATTTTGTGACAATTATGAATTAGTCATCAATATAATAGTTTTTCAAATGAGATTAATTCATCTCAAATGCGAAATAACGTTGTTTTGTCAATAACATATCATTTTTATGGTTGCTAAATATGTTATTTAATTCCAAAAATTGCTTGCAATGTAAAGATGACATGAATATCCAATTTATCCAAACGTATATAATATATTAATAATTTATTAGAATATATAAAACTATTGCAAAATCATACTATCAGTAAAATATAAAGAAATAAGCATTTTAACAAAATTAATTTGGTACTAAGCATAGGAGTAGTTTATTTTATGACGTGGTTTGGACAAACATACCCAAATAACCACATTAATACTCCACATAAAACATTGTTTGGCAGTTAATTACAAATAGTTTGTTTATGCCTTTATTCAAACCCCGTTAGATGCTGTCACGACTTGTTTAGTATTCACAGCATTCTTACTAAGCATAGAAAAACATTAATTATTGATATTATAATCGCAACCACGCTTGCTGCCGCTAAACATTAATTGTTTAAGTAAACAACATTTGCAATTATCGTACTTTGGGATTATAGTGTTAATAAATAAAATTAGACCTACTGATTAATGTCTCCCCAGTTCTAATTAATTAATCTCCCGCAATTAGGTGAATTGCGACAAACCACCTGCTTTATTAGTTTATTTTTTCCCATACAGCATAGGCAAGAATACAGTGGGAAATCATAATTTAGGCACGAATCACTGTTACCAAAACGACATCTGAACTACCACTTCATTTTATTTTACCTGTGCGAATTAAATTGTTCCTAAAATATATAAATTTTGTCCTCTAATTTTGAAGTAATGTTATGACGTCCCTAATCATCAACCATTATTTTCAAAATAATAATATCCTCGAAGGTTTACAAAGTTCCGTTTCTTAGCTTATATTTAAAATATTCGTGTGATATGAAATATGACCATAATATGTACTGAAATTGAACAAGAAATTATAAGTGATGATAAAATTAGGAGGATGGCCCTTCCAGAAACTTTGAGTCAATTTTGAGTCGTCATTATTGACTCCTTAATACATAGTTTTGACCCATAGATTGATTAATTATCTATACAATTCAAATTAAATACTTTTGTTAATGGAACTAAGTATTCTTTTGCAAATACTGCGTCTTATTCAAACGTTATTGACTTATTTTATCTTGTTGTAAAAAATGTGTTTCAGCTCGATAGATGCGACATTTCAAGCTCCCCGTTGTTATTCGACCCTCAATAAACACAAGCAACAATCAATTTGATCAACAACTTAATTACTTTAATGATTGACTATTTTTTTTTTATCTTGTTTGATTAACCTATCCTTCAAATAGTCAATCGTCTATTGTAGTATCAATTTATTATATCACTCAAAGTAAGTAAAATATTAATGATTAGCTTAGGTATATGAAATTAGTATATGTATAAGAGGCACATTTCTGTCATGCCAAAATATCATTCACCGATGTACGTAGTATCATTTCATATAACATGAAGTACCACTTAAAACACATGAGTTCATTCATATAGAATACCAATATATATTTAATGATGTACCAATTCATATAACATGAAGTACCATGGGCATGACGGTCAAGCTGGTCTGACATAAATATTTGTCTATGTATAATACATGTTTATTTAGATCTGTTAAAAATTTATAATATCTAAAAGTTGTTAATTTATAATGATATACTATTTGAGCCAATTTTACTTTTCAATCATAATAATCAACTCTCCTTAAAAGTATACGGGTCTCACCTCAACCGTATATAAGTGCACAAGCTATAACCATGCATACTATGATTTACTATGACCAACATACCATAAAGTGATTTATTTGGTGAAATGACGAATTACCTAAACTTTATATGAATTTAATTTAAATTAAAGTTTCCATGCGTGTATTCAACAATATATAAATATATAATAATAGCTTGGAGTACATCCACGGAAAAAGAAAAAGAACTTGCTTGCACACATTATCTAGATACACAACATTTTTGTCTTTACATTAACAAAAATTCCATTTAGATTCTTTTACAACTCAACTTTGTATATAGTCGTACTATAATCACATAAAAGCTAGAGATATTTTTGTTTGTACATATCTACGCATATTTTACTTGTAGTGTATAATATAAATATCAAGGAAAAAAACAATCGTATTCAAATATTAAATCACAAAACCACCCTGTATTAATGATGGGAATGAATTTAGAATCCAAAGTAATTGACCTAATTATTGCCGTTAATACGAAGGATCGCGGATTTGATTGACACGTGTGGATATGGTTTGGCCCTGTCAATGGAGAGTTGACTTGTGGGGCATACGTGGCAGACAATGAGTGGTGCTTGGTGGCAACTTCCAAAAGTTAAGGCGGCAAAGGATGGCCATTTTCAGACAAGGGCAACGTCACGTGCTGTCCAAGCAGCCACGTGGCCACACGTTATAAATTAGGGGAATAAATCGTTGTGCCCAATGAGGGGCTGGGTTTAGATATGATGGCGTCAGCGTGAGGGGACACGTGGACAGTGGAGGGAGCCCGGGCGGCAAACGCCGACGTGGCCTGGTCAGGTTAGGTGACCTCGATTTGCCAAAAGGGGATGCATCATTTATTTTTTGAAATTAATTATTTTCTTGCTTCAAATGCCTTCTTGCGAGATTTTATTAAATAGTATCTCGAATCATTAATCGACCATTCTGATCTTGTGATATAAATTATTATGTGTAGTGGTCAACGGCACAATGATCTTAGTTAATTTAGTTCTACAGTTGTAAGAAGACAAAAGAAGTGTGAATAAGTATAGAGTTTTTTTTTGTCAAGAAAAGAAAAATATATAGAACACCACGTTACTAGAGGTACCCAGAAAACATTACAAGTCTTTTCATTTCACTGCCAAAAACGTAAATGTCCTAGAGTGTTATGTATATGGAATTTCTATATCGTACAGTGGATCCATAAATTTGAATCTAAGTAATCAAATTGAGTTAGATTTGAATGTGAATAAATAAGTGTATAAATGTAAGAAAGAATTGAATCATAACCACAATACAAATATTAGTGAATAACTATATATTTTTATATATACTGCCTCTGTGTATTTATAAATATTTTATTTTAATTTATTTTTATACCCGAATAAGTGTTATTTTAGTTTTCAATGCAAAAATAGAGTAAATTTTAATTTGAACTCATATAATAACTTCAAATGCTTACTTTTTAAATTTCTATATATGCAATAATTAAAAGTAAAATAAATATTTTCTTTAGAATTTAATAAGTAAAATTATTCTCCTCCTTAATATGTGAAATATGATGTTATGGAACACTTATTTAAATACCAAGAAAATATAATTTAATCAAGTTAATTGACAGGTGAATTCGATCATCTTAGACTGGAATTCAACCTAAATGCTGTTCTTCTCAATACAGACTAATAAAAAATAAATAAAAACTTTTGTTGTTGGTCATACAATTATTAGGATTAGACTAGTGCAAATTTATTGTATAGTTATGACGAATTGGTCCAATCAAATAGTAGAAATGCGATCGATGTATTTTTGGCACGTCGACTTTTTGAAAGTTGAACAATGTACTTTCTTTGATGACAGTTCGAAAGTGCAATTATTGATACATGATATTTAAGGATTTTGTCACCTACTATGATAAGTTTTCTCTACGTTTTTCAAGAATATTGATATTTTTCGTATTCCATCTTCTATAAAAATTGATCATATAAAAAATTCGAATATTTTTCTACGGCTGAAGACCAAATGGTCATATAAAAAATTGGAACACCAAATTATCAGGTATTAGAAATAATATTATATACTAATATGGTTGACCATAATATATGTTGATTACAACCGTCTTGGTTGTTTCTTAATGCTTATACCTAGGATATAAATAGGTTTGAAAATAAGTTAGACTTCTCATGCTTTGTATTTAAAATCTTGGCAAAAAACTTAAAATTAGGCCCAACTTTGTACTTCTATTAGAGGTTTTAAATTTATGTAGACTTAAAGCTTGATCTTTATGCAAGTTGAACTTCAATTTTAAGAGTCTATCTAATACCTACAGAAATTAAAACTTGTACTTTCCCCAAATAAAGGCAAAGAGTATATTTCTTAGTTTGTTAATTATAAGAATATTGTTATAAGTAGGCCGGTGTATTGATATACATGTGTTGTATCAATATATATGTGTTATTTATTGTTATAATAAATAAGTTATTCTATTATGTTTGATGGTTTTTTCTTGATCGCTTTCTACCTTATTTAATCAAATCACAAAAAATGCGTAATATAGTTTATGAATAAAAAATTATAAGACGAGTCAATATTTAGACCGAGATTCATACATTAGGTTGTATTTGGATTTGGATTCTAGCCAAAATATTAAGTAAATTGACACGTCAAATACTCTCACGAAATTTGATACGTAAAATGGTCTCACATGAGGACTACTTACTAAATAGTTCCTCCAAAATAAGCACTATAATAAATTCATAGATTTTTATTACGTAATAAGATGTTCATCTTCAAACTCCCACTCCAAATATGGAATTGTTTTGAAATTCTTGTCACTATTGTCAAAGTGAAAATTGAATTCAAATTCAAATTTCAGATGCTCCCAATTTAATATAGTTTTAATGTAAATCAATTTCTTACCATACTCATACATATTTTGTCCATTTTAAAACGAGAGTTAAGGATTGCAGAAGTGAATGTGATCCCTAAAAGTGGGCTTCATTGATAGTGGGCCAATAATAAAAAAAGGCTTGATATCGAAGCTTGCAAAATCGGCCCATTAAACTTTTTTAAATCACGCTCTCGTTTTCCCTCCTCCCATCTCCGCACGAGCTGAAGAAGAAAGCCCTAAATCATATCCAATTCAAATTCCAATTTCAATTTCCAGCATCTTTCGAGATTATCTGACCGTTGAGGAAAAGGGATAATTTCTGCTTGTTTCAATTCGGAGCAAAAATCATGGGAGAAACCGCAGCTGAAAAGACTCCACAAGGTGTGGCGGCAAAATGTTCCGGAACTTCTTCTTCTGACTCGCTGAAGAAGGAAGGAATTGCTGAAATTCGTCAAGCCGATGAGGATTTTTCGTCTCCGACGCCGGCGAAAAAGAAAGAGCCGTCACGCATTCGGAGCAGAGATGAGCTGGCTCAGCTTCCAGAGAAGTGGGTTCAGTAGTATTTGCAGTTATTTGAAGTATTAATTTGAATTTAAAGTAAATTTTAAACCATCAAATTGAGCTCTAACCGAATTTCCAGGTACGCGGCATTATTGGGGTTTTTTGGGCGTCTGATGAGCTCATTGCGGTTACTAAATCTACGTAAAAAGAGACCAACATTTGACAATGTTAGCCGCCAAATTGAAATCTTGACTGGAAGGTAAAGCGATTTGATGTGCTTGTTTTATGAAATGTAAAGCGATTTATATATCAATTGATGATCTTTCTAATGATGCTTGGTTTTTTATGCCAGATGAACTTGTTTTTATATATGCAGTTATGTACAGTTTCTAGCTATGATGTGTTAGCCTGCACATTAATGTGTTCAATGGCTTACTCTTGTATTCAACATTTTGTCTCAAACATGTGTTCTTTTGTGGAATGGAGTCTGACCCTTCCCTTCTGCATTCCCTTGATAGAAAATTCCTACTTAGTCATCTTGCACAAATCAAGTATATACTTCCTGAAGCAGTTCAGATCGATAAGATTCTCATACATGATGAGAAAACCAAGTGTATGAAGTCGGAGATGAAGATTGGATTGCTATTTGATGTCGTAAAAGATCATAATGAAGAAGAATCTGTATATGTGGCTCTGAGCACTACTTTCTCTTCGAGGCTAAGAGACTTTAGTGCCAAACATCCTGAGGTAATTGTGCCTGCATTCCCTTTTACATATGCATAGTGTTGCTTTAGTATTCAACTATTGCATATGCTGAAGTTGTGTTTATTATTCTCTAGCAGGTTTGTGATATCCCTGAAGCTGAACTACCAGATCTATTCGGCCAAAGAAGAGCCACCGTTAAGGAATATTCAATCTCTCAGAATTTGCCAACTTTATCTGAGACAGTGATGCTGAAATCATCACATCTTCCCCCTTCTTTCCAAACGCACTTCTATCAGAAGACTGCTATTGCAGATATGGAAACGACCGATATCCTTTCACCTGTTAAATCTGCTTGTGAGGTTGAAGAAGTGTTTGAAAGAGTGAGGTCACCTTCTCCAGTTAACATGAACGAAACCACCCCTATGAAGCCTTTATTAGGTAGTGTTGGTCTTGGTGTTGAAACACCATCACAGTCTACTCCATTTAGACCAATTTCACGGGTAACAGTGCTTAGTTGCGAAGATCAGAACAAAATGACTTCAAGCCATAAACAGTCTGCCACTGCCACTGCTAAGAAATCGCTGAATTTTAATAGCTTTGATGATGAAGATACTTTCTCTTCCAACAAGCAAAAGCAAAAATCAGTCTGCTTGTCCGACCTCGTTCTCTTGATTCATCAAATATTCCAGTCAGTAAAGTTTTATCCAATTACAAAGCAAGAGCTTGTTCAGAAAATCATCATGAACAGTTTTGAGTTTGATGATCACAGTAAGCATGGATTCCTGTCCTCTCACTTCTTCTATTTTACCATCTTGCTCTTTCCATACATCAATTCAGAAATTTATGAGATTTTTCTTCTGTGCATGCTCAGGAGAGGTTGAAACACAAATGGAAAATCTTGAGAAGCTGGTCCCAGATTGGTTTTCTAAGAAAATGGCACCTAGTGGTGATCTTCTATACAAGTAAGTTCATCTCTTTATGTAATATTTTAATTAAGTAAAAAGAGATTTTCTATTAGTAAAGCTGGTTTCATGAATTTAAATT
Organism: Salvia sclarea; assembly: GCA_036873715.1. Taxonomy (NCBI): domain Eukaryota; kingdom Viridiplantae; phylum Streptophyta; class Magnoliopsida; order Lamiales; family Lamiaceae; genus Salvia; species Salvia sclarea. The sequence goes on from JAYJMF010000029.1 coordinate 13,294, forward strand.
ATGGGACCTTTAACAAGATGTTAACATGGCTGCCTCTGCTAATTTGCAGTGTGAGGAAAGTTTCTGATCTGAACTCCATTTGTGAAAAGATTAATGCCATATGATGAGAGGTTAGTATTACTTTTAAATATATGTGTGGCTTTGTATTGTCTTTTCTTTTTACCATTGCCTCTGATATTGTCTTCCTCACTCATTTGCAGTAGCTAATGAAATTCTCAGAAGAGTCCAAAACCGAAGGCTTGCTACAGAGATTCAGATTCCTGCAATCTTTCTATATAGCATGTAGTATTTGCACTTGCATTATTTTAAATTTTTAATATTCGAAATGAGTAGTTTTATTTATTTGTTACCACATCTTGGATCAAGGCATTAATTTTATCCAAGGCTAAAGCTAACTGAGCATACAAATTTCTGCCATGCTCTATTTAACTAATTAAAAAGAATTTGGATATTGAAATTGTATTATGCTTTGGTATGATAATCTTGCCCAACTCAAACGCACATACACATTGATGATCAAAACAAAAACAAATACTTTCATTATGTGTTGCCTAATTCAACAAACAAGCATTACAAGCCTTGCTATGACAATACAGCATTGCTGCTGTTATAATCTAAGGCATCACCAAGAATCTTTGTTAAATAATCTAGCTGCTCGAATTCACCTTGGAGTTCTTCCCACTGCAAATATACCACACAAAAACACCATATTAATACACAACTCTACAACAAGGAGCAGAAAACAATAGCAACTTACATCTTGATGAATCACCGAAACGATCTTCCACCCGGCTGCAGCGATGTAACGACGTTTGAGCACCGTATGCCCCAGCGGCACTCCTGGAAAGAAGCAAATGTGAACACAATGCTGCAAAAGAGGCACCAAACAATCACAATCACTATCAAAATCACAAACCAGTGTTCCTTGAGAAATGAGTTGGCCCGTCGATTTCCAGAGCCACTTTCTTGTCAACGCAAACTGCATCCACCGCGTAGCCATCCACGTTATACTCTTTGATCCATTCCAGCCCGGTGCTAACAAGAAGACGCAGCACCTCCTTCTGAAACGAGGATGTCACCTTCTGATTGAACTTCTTGGTTTTCCCAGCGCCCTCGATTCTCTTCTCCATCCCACTAGACAGTGACACCTCAAGCTCAGGGTGCTCAACTTTGAGGCACTGTTTCACCAGGTGAAGCTGTGAAGCAAACACAACATCTTCTCTATGCTGCTCAGATATACTCTCCTCGTCAAGATGGATTAACGTCTTCCACACGTGTGAAAACAACACGCGATCCAATCTCCCCATAACCGCATACGACCAAGCTATGTTACCAAGCTGATCTCTGTTAAATCTCACAGTTAAAGGGTCTGCTTCTCCCTCATCATCAAGATTAGCTGCTGCTATTATGGAGCAGTCTTTAAACAGATGATCGAGGGAATCGAGCAGAGGCTCTGCAGCCTCAGCCTCATTGAGTGAAGCAAAAGCCCACAAAACTTGAGCAATTTCTTGCGGCTGAAAAGTGGTGATCACAGCCGACGCCCTCTTGGATAACGCTGTAAAGAGCTCCGGTGCAGAATGCTGCATAGAAGCAAAAGCTCCGGCCAAATTCGCAACATTCTGCGAATTTAACTCGTCTACTTTAGTCACGGCCACCTCCGCCACCCTGTCCATCTCCGACAAATAAAGAAGCTCCCCTCCAATCTTCGACAACGCCCACGCAATGTTGGAAACCCCCTGCGCTGAGCATTCTGGCAGCGCCGCCATCGCCATCCCCACAAGCATACACATCTCCCTCCTGCGCGCAAACGCCAGCCTACGGCTCCTCATCAACGACACCTTCTCCATGTTCTTGGCGATCCGGTGCAAGGCCGTGGCGATGTTGAGAGGCGAGAGGGGGGAGGGGGTGAGCCCTTTGGCCACAGCCATGATCACTTCAGCTGTAACCTCCAAAACCTCATCTGCAGTCTGCGCTTCCACAATCGATTTATTCAGGTTTATCTCTTTCCTACGATCGGAGGGCCCAGAAAACTGCGAAAGCCTCTCGACGAATGTCTCCATTGTTCTCTCACGCTTTTCCTCGAACATCCCACCTGCAATCTTACTCACCGTTTCCCTAAGATGACTAGTCTTATCCGAGGCCTCAAAACCAAAATCGCCTCCATCCATGGCGAAATCTAGGTCATCGCCCTCCTCCTCCTCATCATCATCATCGGAGCTCAAGATATCGTCTTCATCGATTTTAGGTTGCTTTTTCTTCTTTTTCTTTTTCTTCTTCTTCTTATCTCCGCTAACAATTCTCTCCATTTTGGCTGTCAACCCTCTCGCCTCGATAGATTTAAGAGCAACTTTTCGAGCCCTAACGCACCAATCCATTTGATCATTTTCTTTGAGTAGCCTGGTATTGAGCTGCTTCCCCTTCTTCTTAGGGGGCAAATTTTTATTCCTGTCTATCTCCCCGAGAAATTGTGCCTCCCAATTGGAAATCGAAGTCGAGCCCTTTTCTTCTTCCTCTTCTTCTGCGGTATCTTCCTCTTCGTCGACGGTCTCAACCGCCGCAAATTTATCCCTTTTGGTGGCGCTTATGCAGCAGGAGTTATGGAAGAGGGAGCTTAATTGGGCTCTGGAATTAGTAATGGGGAGCAGAGGTTTGAAGGAAATAGGTTTAGTTGATGGGATTGGGAAACTGGAGATTGAGTTTATCATGGCGGAGGCCTCCAAAGCTTTCATTTTGTAGCAGCAGCAGCAAGCAACAATTCATCCCAAGATAAGAGAAGACGACATAAAATACTGTGTGGTGACTGCATGTAGAATGACAACATTGCCCTTCTCCACACCAATTTTTAGTATGAATTTATTTTGGAGTATTTTTTTTAAATCAAAACTAGCGTTCCCCCGTGGGAATGCACGGGTATAACTTTATCTTTATATTTCTATGTAAAGTAGTTTATAATCTCATTATCATATATAAAACATACAA
>JAYJMF010000030.1:0-17882 GCA_036873715.1 Salvia sclarea
TATACAACTTTGAAAATATATAGCTAAAAAAAATTCAAAGAAACACATTTCTCAATGTATTTTTCTTTTATGATTTTCTATTATTAATTTTTTAATTTCGAAATAAATATTTTCCTTTTTCTAAATCATAATTATGACGTAAATCGATTCCCCGTCGAATTTCGACGGGCTACTTACTAGTAGTAATGAAAATAGATTCGTGTGATGTTAGTGGAATGTAGATTCGTGTTTTTGAATAAATCGTGTGAGATCTGCTTCTGAAAATGAAAAAAAAAAAAAAAAGAGTTAAGTATATGGTGAATTGATTAAAAAAGAATTTTGAATAAATATTAGGAAGAAAGAAGTATTAATTTTAGAAACGAATTTAATACTAGTAGAAACTAGAGAGAGGAATTTTCAAAATTAAAAATCTTTCAAATACTAATATCTTTAGTAAGGATAATTTCGTCAAACCAGATAATTATACTTGATTTATTTTACAATTTGGCCATTTATCGATTTCGGATATTTGATCGATTTCATCAATTAAAAATTAAAGAAAAAATAAAATGAGCGGACAAAAATGCAGCTGCATTTCTCAGTCTTCATAGAAACAGAGAATTTTCTCTCCATCGACTGAAAACGGCGATGGCATCCATGGCGGCGGCGACGGCGACGGCGCGGACAAATTTCACAGCCGCAGCTCTAATCTCGTCAACGAAGTCCTCGAAGATCGAATCAATCGGATTTCAATCACCTCAACCGCTCAATTCGCGGTGGTTGAAGCAAAATAATCGGAGATTTAACGCCGTGAAAGCGTCGGCGTCTGGACTTTACTCCGCCGAGAATCTCGAGCTCACCGTGGAAAACGTGGACAAGGTTCTCGACAACGTCAGGCCGTATTTGATCACCGACGGCGGGAATGTTGAGGTCGTGTCGGTTGAGAACGGCGTCGTCTCGCTCAAGCTACAAGGTAAACCTAATTTCAATACTTGCGAAGAGCTAGTAAACCGATTGAATTGGTGAATTTAAAACTGAAATTGTGGATTGATTTCGGTTTATTTTCCTTTTTTTTTATTTTTTGTTTGTGGTGTCGCCCTTAGATTTTGCAAATATTTTGCTGTTTATTTGTGGATATGGATTGGTGTTTGTTCATAGTGAAGAAAATTGCAGAAAATCATGGAGGGATATCATTTACGGTTCGCGACTCGTTAAGTGGCCCTGTTCTCACAATCTATGTACACATGTGCGTGATTTTGTGTGTGATTATGTGCAAACGGACTAACAAAATTGATCACTGATTAAGAGAGTTGCAATGATGAATGCTCAAAATTTTGCTAAAACATTCTAGGTATCTACACAGGTTAAGGTTTTATTGCTTGTCAAATTATGTTCGAATTGTACTACTAATTCCATGAATGATTGCCTGGTTATTCGATCGTTTAGTTACCTGTTTTCACGATTAGTGGTGGTGGAAGAAGCTTAGCCGCGTGTATAGTTGAAGCAAGCAGTTAACCTTTCTTCAGAACCTATTAACCGAGTGTGATTTATCGGCTAATAGTAGTAGTCCCATAGTGAACGCTATTCTAGCTCGACAGCCACCATAAAAACGGGGATTGAAAGAATTCTCTAGGAAAAAAATTGGAAATGAAATCAAGGAAATGAAATAGGAAAAAAACTATATGATGAGCCGATCACTGAATCCATATATTGCTATTTGATGCATGTTGAGAACTACTGTCGACCAAGATTAGTTGCCTGTTTTCCGGATTAGGAGTGTTGGAAGAAGAAGCATAGTTCTATGTACAGTTGAAGCAGCTGTTAACCTTTCTTCAGAACCTATGAACTGAGTGTGATTTATGGCTGATAGGAGAGCATTGTGACGGCATCCCAGTTTGACAGCCTCCATGAAAACGGGGATTGAAAGAGTTCTCTAGGAAAAATTGGGAAATCAAGGATATATGTAAAGTATATGATGAGCAGATTGATGCATGTTGAGAACTACTGAATTGATCTCCTCAAAGTTTTGCTTTGTTATTCAATCATTTAGTTACACGACTAGGGGTTGTTGGAAAAAGAATATATTCAACCGAGTTGAAGCAAGCTACTAAATTTTCTTCAGCAACTATGAACCGCGTGTGCTTTATTAACTAATAGGAGCATGCGAAAGCTGTCCTAGTTCGACCACCACCATGTAAATTGGAACTGAAATCAATGATATATGTTAAGTATATGATGATCAGATCACTGAATCTATATATTGCTCTCCGATGCATGTTGAAATGTACTATCTATCAAGATGAGTTGTATAGCCTCGTGAAACGTTGCTTTGTTGTTCAATCACTTAGTTACCCGTTTTCACGACTAGGGGTTGTTGGAAGAAGCATATAACTTCTCTTCAGCAGCTATGAACTGACCGTGCTTTATTAACTAACAGGAGCATGCGAAAGCTGTCCGAGTTCGACCACCACCATGAAAATGGGAATCGAGAGAGTTCTCAAGGAAAAATTCGGAGATGAAATCAAGGATATATGCCAAGTATACGACGAGCAGATCAAAGAAACTACAGTCGAGGTGAGTTCGCGCATCTACAATGTCGAGTTCGTTGAAGTGCATGTGTAGATTGTAAATATCATATGCATGCTTTCATATGCAGGCAGTGAACTTCCATCTAGATGTATTAAGACCAGCCATCAAAAACTACGGTGGCAGCGTCGAAGTCTTGTCAGTCACGGGTGGAGACTGCGTCGTGAGGTACATCGGGCCCGACTCTATCGGATCGGGGATCAAAGCAGCCATCAAGGAGAAATTCCCAGATATTGTCAATGTTGAGTTAACCAAAGAATAAATTTTGAATTAAAGTATATTCCTACTGTTGTATACAGCAATAATTGGTGAAGATGGAATATGTTGTATTTACAGAAACTTTCAGCACAATATACAATAGGAGTTATTTGAATTTGATCTCTTTTTTATATGTTTCATCAATAAACAACATACTAACAATCAAATGCCGGCAAATTCGACTTTTCTTCCCACAAATGAGTGTACACTGAAGGGGTAATATTTACATTGCTCATAATTTAGGTCAATTAGTGGCGAGCGTAACCACGGTTAAGAAAGTCTTGCCACCACGGTTAAAAAAGATCGTTCCCGTCTTCTCGTTTTGGGAATTCTCACCTCTTCAATCTCCTTGAGGTAGAATGCCAAGTTACCAACTATTACAAGCTCATACATATATCTCTCCTCAATTGAAGTCTACTACTGTTGTCTGCAAATAAGCCGGTAACGAAAAATGCTTCAGGGACTGTATATATATGTCGTGCGTGTGAGTGTGTGTGTTTTACGAATCTGAAGCATTATACTTTCTCGGCCTTTTAGACTGCGCGGGCGAAGATGGGGCATCCGATGATCTTCCGGGACCCTTCACAAACCACAAAAACAATTGCAACAACGTGCTTTAGTTATATATGTATTACAGATGGATGATTTGCAGAAATGAAATGACAAGGTAAAGATCGAGCGTACCTTGCGCTGCTTCTGTTCCCTTTTGACGAACCTTTCCCCTAAAACCAGATGCAACAATTCAATGTCAGAACCCGTAGATTGGGATAAAATGCTCATGCTCGAATATGAGAGAGCAAGAGACATGTAGAGATAGTATTACCGCCAGTCTGCAATGATTCGGGTGTGAATGTTCGGTCGAGATCTGCAGCTCGCTGTGATTGCTGCTGCAAGAAACGGCATCTTATATACCAAAGGCAGCAAGATATGGGGAATTAAAGATTAACCAGTGCCTACCTTGGGAGGTGTACCGGGAGTTTCTGTATACGAACCATCTCGAAATGATGAACCCTCTGCCTCCTTGTATTGCAACTAATAAACATTGTTTAAGGATCAGAAGATGTGGAAAATTGAAAAATCACGAGTTTAGGCAGCTAAATTTGAATATCAAATGTATAAGAGGTGATATAGCAGAGCATAATAGAAACCTGTTTCTGAAGATTCAATAGAGTCAATATCTCCTTTCTTAGTTCAAGATGCTCCGCGCATACGGCCTTTGTGGGAACCTTCGGTTTCAAGTTCACCTGTCAAATGTGAACAGCTGCTTCAACCATCCGTTCACAAAAGAATTATTATAGTTTTCCTATTTTTTTTTTTTTTTTTGGGGGGGGGGGGGGGGGAAGTAGCAGGAAACAAACCCCAAGATCCTGTAAGGTCTGCTCCACACGCTTGATGGTTCGAAGTCCTGCTGACGAACTTACAGCTTGTACCATTTGATCAAGTGCATGTGTTCGTAAATATACACGTAGCTGCAAATTTTATCAATCAGGTTTAGTAATAATAAAGTTAGCATGGCATCGAAAAGCAAAGAGAGAAAGCATAACACATGCAAAAGGAGAAACAGAGGGTAAACCCCTAAGGATGCAAGAGATCGTCCAATAGACCAACTTATCTAACAACACATCAGAATATGTGCCCAAAAAGAAAGCAAGACGCAATCCAGTGAAGAAGGAATTTAGTATCAGAACTTATTTCAGCATACCATGCGAAGAGAAGCCACAGCTGCTGCAGTTTCTGATACTGGATTTGCGGAAGGAGGCGCGTTGTCAGCAGCATTGGCAGCCTTATCAGCACTAGCCAGTCGACTCTCTGATAAGGAAGGCACTGGTGGCTCCTGAGAAGCCTAAAACCAAACAAGATGACCACAAAATACTCATTAAGTGACTCCGTAGCAAATTAATTCCACAATATGCACAAGATATCTTCCATGAAGCATGGGAACTTATGCTCACCTTTATAGCTTTCCGAGCCTCAGTTATTCTTTTGGCATGAGCAACAACCTGCAAAGTATAAGTTGGGAGAAAGACTAAGAAATGAAATAAAAAGAGTGAAGATTATCTCGACATCATCTATTAAAGTTGACAAAAAATCCAGTAGAACTACTCAGACCTCAACATCCTTCCGCTCTTGCTGCTTCGTATGAGATAGCAGCAAGTTCAATGCACGCTTGCGCTCAGTTTCTTGACTAGCATTGTAAGGTTCCTTCATCAGTGGAGAACGTTCAGATGGTGAGGAGAATGAGTCATATTTCTGATCAAAATCATAAAAAATGGGGGAACTCCCCTATTATAAAGACCAATCTCCAAACAAGCAGCCAGATAACACCATCCAAGAATGATATATTAGAGGGTAAGAGGTTTTCTCGAACCTTAACATGTGGATGTCCAGCGACTTCACCAGGAGATGAGGCCCTAGCAGTCAAGATGGCACGAGATACTATCCAAAAAAAAGAACAATGCATGCCATAAATTAATGAAAAGATCATCTTCTTAAAGTATAAATCATTCAAATAGCATAAGTTTCTGGGCGGGCCAAAGCATGTCATAAGTGAGATAACATAGCCATACCACTATAATAACGATCTTTAAGTTCCTCCACAGTTTTTGACGATGGAAACCTATCAGCTATGATGACGAAGCGGAGATCAAATCGCTCACACAGATCAAACAATTGATCTGTTTCTTCCTTGGTCCATGCCTAAAGGAAAGAAATAAAAATATGAGCCTGAGATAAGCTAGAAAGAGTTTCAACATAAGAGCAACCCAAGCAAATATGAGCTGGAACCCGTCATCTCAGGTGGTTCACAGTTGGTTATAGGATTAAACACACTAATAATGCCACTCTATCAGGCATATACTGTAGAGGCTAAACTTTGGTGTGGAACACAAGATCATGTTGCTTGTACAAGTTAGTATAGCAATGTATGGACTAAAAAATCCAAGTCCAACCAAAACTCATTGCCAAATAGTTTAAAGATAACAATGAGCAGAAAATAACAAAAAAGAAATAACACACATCAACCATCCATCCAGCATGGTTCTTATGTCCAAAAACCATTTCCTTCTTCAGTTATCGAAACAGCAACTGAAAGCTATTTAAAATAAGATCAGTGTCACAAATTTCTGGATAAAATAGTAAACATGTAACCTTTCTGGCAGCTCAAAACTATCTAATTATACTCAACAATAGAGTTTGACCAAGTGTCCAATCCCAAACCTAAGGTGATCAACCATAAAGTCTACAAAATCAATCATGTTCTTGATTTAGATATGCATGAGATCAAAGGAAAACGAACTAATGAAAACCCAACTTCATATTACATACATCATCAGTCAAATGCTTCTCATACTCCTCGTCGGTGTACTTGATCACATCAACAGACTGCATTACATAAACATTATATTAGAGCTTCAACTATCAGTCTCACCACTTATAAAACACAACTATGATAGGATATATGTGCAAGAATAATTTGGCTTACTTTGTTATACTTGGCAAATGAATAATCACCAGTCGGAGGAACACCATTTACTACTCGAACCTACAAATACGAGAGCTCAATTACTTACTAATCTTGCATAAGCACGAATCAACTTGTAACTGACTAAATTCCCCCAAATACATACCCAATGATAAAGCTGCAGGTTATCTTTCCGTGCAGAATTTGAAAATGGAAGCCATTGCCAAGTAATCTGCAGATACAATTCTGCTCTTCAGTAAATATCATTCACAATAACAACTAATTATGCACGCGAACCTTCTCATTTTCGGATTGAATTTTCCGCTTCAAGTGATTAATATCAATGGCTGGCATCAGAGGTGCCAATCCACCTGTAAGTGCGTAAACCTACATCATACCAATCAATTTACTCAAACGCAATCGAAAATTCACATCAATAATTGAAAAAAATCCCAAAACTTAGGGTTCTTATTACCTCGCGCGAAATGCCATCTGGTTTCCTCTGAGATTCCTTAGGAGGCTTCGGCTTCTTCTCCTGCGGCAATACATTCTTCGGCAATCCTAATATATCCTTCGCGTCCATCTACAAAACTAGGGCTCTTTCCCTCCCAATAGCGAAATCTAATGAGAATCTCACGACAAAATGGATTTACGCACACACGACGATTATAAATGGCGGAAATTCGTGGCGTGGTAGTATCTGAACAGATAAATTTGGGAAGAGAGGATCTTCCAATGTAGAATTATCGAGAAAAATTAGGGCTCGAAAAAGGGGAATTAGGGGTTTTCGAGCGCGAAGGTTGAAAGGTGTTCGAACAAAATGGATAAATTTGAACGGTTTATCCGAATCCGTATTCGTGCCCGAATTCAGATCCGACCCGAATTTTAAAGTACTTTCAAAATACTAATGAAAATCGAAATATTTTAAACTAAACCCATAAAAAAGTTTTCACTTATTAAGTATTTATTTTATAATTTCACATCCATTAAAGTATCATGCATATATTGATGGTAATGAGGAGGAATGACGTACTAGTCACCGTCTGTGAACACCTTATACGAGTAACAATGACGTATAAACCAAATAAATATTATTATATTTTTAAACATTTATTTTTATTTAATATCTAAAATATCATTAATTCGATAAATTACATAAAAAATAATATTGGATATGTTTCCTTTTCATCTTACCTGAAATCAAGGATAAATAAATGAATCGAGAATTATGTTTTACGATATGTATCAGATTTAATGATGTCAACAATTATTTAAAGATTTTTTCAAAAATCAAAATAAATAACTAAGATGGAGAAAAATACTATATATTAATATGCTTAAACATGATTGATGCTCAAAGATGGTGACTATGCATGCATTATACCCCTTCAGACCCACTTGTATTGACTCATTCTTAGAATGTCAATTAATTAACACACGAGTTGGTGGGGTCATGCTATTTTTGCACTACAAACAAGTACTTCCTCTGTCCCGACGAAGTTGTTACATTTTTTTTGGGTGTGAAGTTTTAGAAGAGCTGAAAAGTAGTGCAAAGTGATAATAGAAATATACTATTAATTAAAGTTGTGTGGGTAATAGTGATGTTTTAAAAAAAAAAACGTAACAAATTCGTTGGAACGGCCCGAAAAGAGTAACATAACAACTTATGTGTGACGGATGGAATACTTTATTAATTTACGTGCAAAAGTAGATGAAGCCAATACAAGCAGGCTTGAGGAAGTATTGGTTTATTATTTTTTGACATGCAAGTATGGTTTCAATCACACAATCACACCTATAGAAATTATCCATTTATCTTCATCCAAAATGACAGGAACAAACAATGAGTAACTTCAACTATTTAAATACGAAACTAAAAAATATATAGTCCAAGTGAAATAGCACTACAAAAAATAATGCAAATTTCCGTCATTTTCCCATTGTTTTTTTCAAAAACAAATTAGCTACGAACGAATTACAAAGAAGACAACACTTCATATATTCGTTTGAGAATCTTTGTCACCAAAATGAAGCATCTAGTTAATGTCTTTAAACCAAGTGATTAATTTTCTAATCACTAACTTTTATAGAAAAATTATATTAATAAATAAAACAATCATCCATTATTGATCCAAATGCATTAATTAAACTATAGATTCAATGCACGTTCGACAGTGCAATTCGGTCCCCCAATTTATTAACAATCATAATCCACTATTAATTATGTCACTCACTAAAAGCTAATTGCGTGATTAATTTGTTAAACCACATTGATTGGACCAATGGCGTTTGCCTAATGCTCCACGTGGCAGGCGATTAGTGAGTCTATGAGGAAATTCATGATTATGAATTTATAATTTGATAATTATAGGCATTTTATTTATTGTTATAATTTGATTGAAAAGACCACACATTAGCGTGGAAATTGTTTGTTTGACACTTGCCGGCCGACACTTATTGACTTTTAATAATCCCTTAATTTATGGAACATATATATTTTAATTTTCATGTTTGAATGACTATTTGGTTGCTGTTTTTTAAATATTAATGACGTTGGAAAATCAAGATTTTGAATTTTTTTTTTCCCTCGTTTAATAAGATTGATTGGAAGTAGGAACATTCAGGTTACATGCATATTGTCACGGTTGTCACCCACTCGAATAATTTTTTTGTGGAGTAAAAAGTCGTATATCAAGAAAGCAAGTGAATTTAATACTCCTATATCTTTTACGTGAAATATTATATATGGAAACTCGAAGATTTAGCTAAAGAATTTGCGTTATGAGTTATAGTAACTGGAAATTTTGATATTTAATACTCTATTTTTTATTCACAAGTTATAGTTTAGGTGGAGTCATATAGTAATATTTTTATTTCGAGAAAAATAGTGATTATGGCACCTTAATTTGTAGATTTTAGCTCACTTCAAATTATATTTATGATTTCACCACGGAAATAGAATGAGTATTTTTCTAAGAAAATATAGAGCAACAACTATGTAGTTGTACACACTAGATAAACTTAGCATAAAATTACCAACTCCAAAAAATAATACATAATTTTATATGTATTTTTTTCGTTCCAATTATATAACCTTATTTTCCTCTTTTTTTGGGACATCTCAACGCTCAAATACTAATATACTCCTATATAATTATTTGACTTGCATTAATATTAATCATACCGAAATAATAACTATGAGTATTTCTTTTTATTTTTCAAAAATTTATATGAAAAAATTAATTAATCTATATTTAATTGCAATGGATAGAGTATATAAAACTTGATACCTACCTCTATCTTCAACACTAAAAAAATAACCGCAATTATCAGGCTACCCAATAACTCTATATTTTCTTATATATAATTATATATTAAGAGCAAAAATAATAATATCCCTTCAAAAAAAAGTACAACTTCCCAACCCAAATATAAATAAATAAAAAACGTGTAACAAAAATGAAGAAACTCTAAAGGGGCGACATTTTGCCCGACCACTTCCCCAATAAAGGTTAGAATGATTAAACCAAAAAGTGCACTAACCTCGAATTGGTAAAACTATTCCTAATTAATTAAGACAATAGTCAATTTTAATATTGCTTCTGAATTAATTAAGGCGGTAGTTAATTTCGATAATCTTTGATTAATTAAATAATTTATAAGTGAAGTCGTGTTTTAATGTCAAAAAAGCTAGCCGTTTGGATTCTGAAATTGCCGTCAAATTGGGGGCAATTCGAACAACTTCTCACATGTTTGCAGCTTTTGCAATTAGCGACTTTCATGTGGGCGGCTAATATAAAATTAGTGCTAATTAATTACCTTTTTATGGGAATTAACAATTCCTTAATCTTTTTATTCTACCGAGGAGGAAAACATCTAGTTACGTACTACTTAACATTCTAGGGGGTCGACTGGTATGCAGGAATGAAATTAGATGGGAACAGATTGCACTTCGAAATGGAATAACAATAAGAATGGAATGGAATGAAAATGATAATTCATGTGACTGGTATGTACAAGGAATTAACGAATAAGAATGGAAATAAGTTATTATTATTATTATTCAATAATAATTTAATGCTATCATTATATTACTAGTAGTATTATTTTTTATTTGTATATTTAATCATTAAATTTAATTATATTATAATATAATTAAAATAATCTCCCTCATTTTAATTAATCTCTAATAATCTCTAATGTAGCTTTCAAGAACAAAGAAAAGTCACTAATATAAAGACTTTTTTAACATAATTTTATTGCAAACAATTTGAACGGAATCATTTCGAATTCACGGTGTTCTTCATGCTTCTACAATAAACACTATATGATTGCTTAAGTTTTTTAGTGAATTAAGTATCAATTATCTAAAAGAAAATTAATAATAGTAATAATTAATAATCGAGGGGCTTGTATGTGCCCTTGGCATGAATGACACCAGCCATTGGTCTTGAGCTGAGCTGTTAAAAAAAATCCAAAACAATCAGACTATTTCGGGGTTTTTTTCCATGGTGCAGAGGGGGGTGTATTACATCCGAATGCACCATGGACATTACCCAAGTTTTGCGCGGATTTATGCCTATAAATTTAGATTCGATTGAATTCAGTCCAACTAGACATGCCAATGGGTTCAAATCGGCCCGACGCCCCATAAAATTCTACTATTTCGAGTGAGGTTGAGATTTCACAATATTTTGTCAGATGAATTTTCTGACCACACCCCGAGTCCATTATTTTGACAACTCTAATCACAAATGTCTCACCCACAACTAATTTAGCACCAATTACATTCTCCCTCTTCGTATAGTGAACCGTATATCTATTGCTTTCTCATGTAACACTGTAAGACATCTGACCATAAATATTTAATATATATATTTCGGATGTACACCTTTTTTTCCTTGAAAGATACAAAAAAATTGACAAAACATTGTCTTAAACATATCTTCATACACATAAAAAATATTTTTTTTCTTAAACAATCACATGCGAAGGAGTAATAAATTAATAAAATTCAACTTAGATTAACCTCATTTTCTCCGTACATTCCTATGAGGAGCATTGAGATCCTCGTGTGAACAAGTTAAAACATCTGAATTTGGGCTAATCTGTCGAAATCAAGGATTAAATTAGCAAATAAAAAGTCAAAACATTCACATATATATAAACGCGTTTTTACGTTTGAACAGATTTACTACACAAATTAATAAATTAATTAACTTCAACCAAAATTGCGACATAATTAAATAAAGTTGAATAAAAAGCGGTGAAAAAATGCTAGAATCCAATGATAAGGTGACAAACGGCCGCTGCAAGGAATTAAAACATCTGCGCCACATTTTTTTTTTCACCTAATATTTGCCGCCCTTTTTCTTTTTCTCACTTCGTTCAGACATAATTTTTAAATAATATTTTTTTCTTAAAAAACATCAAACAATATTAATTTATTCTATGTTTGATGATTATTTTAATATTTTTCCCACTTTGTCTTGTTGAATTTCAGTTGCAAATTTGTTCTCGTCGAGAGAGGAATTAACCTATCTGTCACAAACCACTTTCCAGTTAGTAGGCTGTTTCTCTGTCTTTGGATTGGTCAAACTAAGAGACAATATCAACATTTTCTTCTCTTTTAATATATATATATATATATAAAAATATTCGTACAAAAATTCGTGTGAGACCATCTCAATAATGAACTTACGTCTCAGATAAAAATTCATATTCAGTGGCATATTATTAATCAGGCTGATGGGATATTTGTAATTTACAAAAGTTTGTGTGGGACTATTTCTTAATAAATAAAATATAAATATATGGATTCAAATTTAAATTTTAATGAATAGAATAAGCATGCTTACATTGCGAAATTTGAGATCCATATTTTTATATTCAGATCTTGACTTGTTCCACAGTCTTAAACTAGGCCCCTCCTTAATTATGTGGTGTTTGATTGTTTTTAATTCAAATCTTGATTTGTGAGACTATCCAACACAAAATTGTATTAGAAACAAATTTACTTTTAAGGGATCAATGTATCATGAAAAAAATATCATCTCATAATAGAAATTAAATCAAACTATTCACATAGCACTTTCGGTTTTGGATATCCAGTCAGAGTGTCCTTTTTTTGGTCCCATTAAAAGTTTAAAACACATAACAATCAATTGCATCTAATTAGCTTCTCAGATGATAACTTATCATAAAGCCAAAGAATAAAAAGGAAAAAAAAAACCCAAATTAAGTTAGAAAAATATCCCTCAAAAGTCACAACTATATATTTTTCTAAAATATAACAAAAAGCTAACCAATTTTTTTTTGAGAAAAATAATACTCCAGCTAATCATAAAACCAAAGAATAAAAAAGGAAAAAATAAATAAAAAGTCAGAAAAACATCCAGCAAGAGTCACAACTATATTTTTCACCGACTTAAAAATAAACTTTAGAATATACTACTATCATTATTTTTTTGTGGTTAAAAAAGTGCAATCTACTATGTCGGAACTAAATGGAATTTTGCTGTTTGTAGCATCCGTGACCGTAAACTACGACCTCTCTCTCTCTCACACAGTCACACACACACACATTGATGGTTACACGTATAGCCATGGAGGAGCAAAAGCCCCCACCAAATCATTTTAAAAAAAAATAATTATATTCTTCTACAATCATAAAATTTTTGAAAATTTTTGTGTGGATTACTATGTAAAAGTCTCTCATCATTGAACCAAATCACTTAAAATTTATATTTTCATAGAGAAAATAGAAAGTATAACTCTTGTGAGCGTTTTTTCCAGCGTCCGCCCCTGCACATAGGCCAAACAAAAGAATTCTCGACTTTTATCCCATAATATCATGAATTTTTTTATATTTTGTGTAAATCATCGTGCAAAAAACCCCCATCGCCAAAACAGATCCTAGCAAAAATAATCGCCTCCAGATTCCGAACTCGAAATTTATAAATTAAATACAACCTCCCGTTAAGATAATTTTCTGCGTCCGCACCCGCACACACTATACACACACAGAGCAGAAGAATTTTCATTTTTATCCTTATAAAATCGCCAATTTTTCATATTTCGTTTAAACCTTCGCGCAAACCCCCCTGTATATCACGGGAACATATCCTAGTAATCAGACATACCGTCTCGTGGTTTCCATCTCGAGAATTTGAAAAATACAGCTCCCACAGATATTTCCCCCCACGTCTCCGTATTTCCAGTTCATCAAATTTTTTAAAAATACAGCCCCCACCGAGATTTTGCTCCCGCACGAACAAAAGCTTGCAAGTGAAGCACTAGTTATCACTTATCAATAGTATTAAATTCAAAAACCACCCACAAACTTGCAAGTGAAGTACTACCTCCCAATTAGTACTAACTAATCCATTCAAAACCAAAAATTTCACTAATAATCCCCCATTATTATTCAATGTTCCAAAACATATATATTTAAATATACATGGTGGTGCCCTCCCTCTCCCTCCCCCCCTCCTCTATTTAACCGCCAAACTCAACCCTCCAAAACTCCCCCCTCTCTCTCTCCCTCCCATCTCTCTCTCTCTCTCAATAAAATAAAATAAAATAAAAATGGTGCCGTCGCCGTCGCCGTCGCCGTCGCCTCTCCGCGCGAAAAAGACCCGCGCCGTGGGGTTCCCGGTGATCGACTTCGCCGAGGAGCGGCCGAGGCTCACGCGCCTCCTCGTGCAGGCGTGCGAGGAGTTCGGCTTCTTCCAGCTCGTGAACCACGGCGTGGCGCCGCAGACGATCGCCGCCGTCGAAGGCGAGGGCCGAGATTTCTTCGCGAGGGCTGCATGCGAGAAGCTCCGCGCCGGGCCGCCCTCGCCCTTCGGCTACGGATGCAAGAACATCGGCTTCAACGGCGACAAGGGCGACCTCGAGTACCTGCTGCTCGAGGCCAACCCTGCCGCCGTCGAGAAAAGATCGGAGTCTATTTCGCCACATCATCCCTCCACCTTTAGGTAATTCTTCATCAACCATTCTTAGTTTTTTTTTTTTTTTTTTTTTTTAAGGGGTGTGTGTGTGTGTTTAGAAAAATGGAAAGATGGGAGAAGTGTGGAGAGTGGTTTTTGTTAAAAGAGAAAAAAAAAAATGAGGTTTGTAGTGGAATGATGGAGTTAGGCACCTTTTGTGAGCAGCAATCACGTAAGAATCAATGCTCGATTTGTTGGAAGAAGTGTAAAAGAATGGCTTTTGTTGAAAAACTGAGGTTTGTTTACTCGAATGGTGCCGTTAGGCGCCTTTTGTGAGCAAAACGAATCGAACAGTGAATTTTACGTTAATCTAGTTTTTTCTGGATGTGTGAGAAATATTTTTATAAAAAAAGGAGGTTTAATAGTCGAATGATGGGCTAGTCACCGTTAGTAAGCACCTCTTGTGAGTTGCAATTACGTAAAAATCAATGCTCGATTAGTTCGTATTATGTTAATCTAGTTGTTATTGGGTGTGTTAAGAAGGATTGAGGGAGTGTTAAGAATGGCTTTTGTTTACAAAATTAAGGTTTATGATATCTAAAAGTTATATATATTTAATTGCATGAGTTGCTTAATTGCATGCAGAAAGTTCTCTCATTTAATTTGAACGTAATATATTTAATTATTTAATGTATAAGGACATCTATGGTTTAATTATGTTACAAGTAATGAGTAACCACTTGCTTACGCTACTTGCGCCACTAGAACAATTAATATACTAAAAAAAAAATAGGCAAAATAAAATTTTCTCAATTGAAAATGGAAATATCAATTAAATCATGTTTTATTTTAGACATATAGTGCAATTAATGAGGATGGCTAGATACTCATAACAACTTTGGACTTTTTTGTAGAGTCTTTGACCATCAAAGCAAGATTTTATTTTCTAGAAAATCAAAACAAGATTAATAAGTTTCTAGAATATTATTCAATTTAGAAGTCTAAGTTAAGAGATGAAATTAAGTGTGTGTATTTTTCTAGTGGAATTAAATGACAATAATTAATACTCGTTCAAACACGATACGTGCGACACCGACTGCATTACTAATCAAAAAAATTTAAATAAGAAAATAACAATTATAAATAATCTTTTGTTGCTCATAGATTTGTAAAATAAAGAATCCAACATATCAAAGAAAAGGGGGCTCCTATAAATGGTAATTTCCTATGTTGCCTATGTCAAAGCTTAATTTGCTGTAGCATGCTATTACATATCTAGGTAAAAAAACAAATCAAGAAAACGACTTTAATTATTTGAGTAGTTGGGCTCATGATTATTCATTTTGCAATGTGGAATAACTAATGAATGAATCACATCACATCAACCCAAAAAGTAAGGAATAATTTGCTCCCTCTTGCATCTACAAATAATGGACACATTTACTATACAATCTTAATGACTAGCAATTATATATGGTCCCATTATTTTTTTATAAAAAAATAACATTATTTGTAACACTAAATTGAGATATGAAATAAGTTCTTTTTCACTCATCATTGTGTGATGGGAAGCAAGCAAAAGGTATCATTTTTCCACATTTGTCAAATATCACTCATAAATCACTCATAACTTCCACTCACACATGTATTCACAACACACACACAAAAAACACTTATGACAAATATATATCAAAAATATAAAAGTCAACCCATAAATCAATGGGTTTGACACTAAACTAAACTAAACTAAACTAATACCTAGATGCCAAATATAGGAAAAGATCTATGTTGTCATGTTTGAAGCCAACATAATAGTACAGTACTAGGTAATTGTCAAAAGGGGCTATGATTTTGTTCTCATCTTATAATTTTTATTTTTTATTTCACTTTGGTTAATAATAGTATAATTTTGGTTAAATTGCAGCGGCGCAGTGAATGATTACATTGAAGCAGTTAGGAATATGTCATGTGAGATTCTTGAAATGGTGGCTGAAGGTTTGTGGGCCCAAGATAAATCTATTTTTAGTAATCTTATCCAAGATGCAAGAAGCGATTCTTGCTTCAGGATCAATCACTATCCTGCGGTCAACGCTGCTGGCGGCGGCGGCGACGACGACGATGTTTGGAGGAATCCGAGCCCCAAACCCTTTGATGACCCGTCGAAGATCCGGATCGGATTTGGCGAGCATTCGGACCCTCAGATCCTCACCATCCTGAGATCCAACAACGTCGCGGGCCTTCAGATTCTGTCCGGAGATGGCCTCTGGGTTACGGTCCCGCCCGATTCGGACAAGTTCTGCGTGTTTGTAGGCGACGTCTTTCAGGTTGGTAGTATTAGATATTCACTGGCTAGTATATATAAGGGTGTCTCCAATGGTGCTAGTTTCAATTTCCAAAAATTAGAAACTACCATTGCAGGTTTTAGAAACTAGTTTATCATGGGACCCACCACAAAAGTAAGAATTACTTTTTTTGTATTATAGTGAGACCCTTAAATAAGAAACTAGTTTCATTGTTGGAGAATAAAAATAGACGAGTTCCCTAATTGACATGTGGGAATGAAATTAATGTCTAATTAGTCTATCTTTGAATCAACAGGCTCTGACGAACGGAAGATTCACTAGCGTGAGACACAGGGCCGTGGCGAACTCGACTAAAACGAGAATGTCGATGATGTATTTCGCCGCTCCGCCCCTCAGCGCCACTGTTTCCCCCATACCGGAGGTGGTGACCGTCGACAGCCCGAGCATTTACAGGCCGTTCACGTGGGGAGAGTACAAGAGCACCGCATATTCCTTAAGACTAGCAGATCATCGTCTCGATCTATTCAGAAAATAATCAAGAATTCAACGACCGGCCAATGATGAATTATAATTTGGCGCTCGGGTCAAATCTTGATTATATTTAATGCCATGTGTATCTAGGAGTAGGGCATGTAGAGGGTGTAGTTGCACATGTACATGTTCTATGCAAAGTTTTATTTTCAAATGTCACACTATTTGTGCATTATAGATCAATATATAGGTAGCTAGTTTGATGACCAAAGTTTTGATGTGAGAGTGAGAGCTGCTGCCCCAACTTGTTCAATTAGTGAATGAATGACATTAATTTCAAGTGCTTGTCATCCAAAATAGTAATAAAATTTAAATAATTTCCTCTTTTTATAATGTAACTTGTTCCATGATTTAAGGAGTTCAGTGTAGCTAGGCTTGTGGCTGTTATTATTTCTATGAAATCGCCTTTTTGTTCAATTCAAATATTCAATTATATATATGGACCTAAGTCAACCTCTATAATATATAAGAAAAAAGAACATACTATACTGGAATATATTATTTGTGTGCCCACGGTGCAATGATAAAAAGGCAAAAATTCCTGTGTGGTTGTCTGCAATTAATAACTAGGATTGTAATTATTAGTATTTTCTGTTGATTAATTTTTTATAAGATATTATATTTAATTATACTTTATAATTAAAATTTAACTAGAATGGATGCACCAAACTGTACTTCATAATAATATATAGTATAACTAATAATTGGTTAACTATACTTTAAAACTTTTTTTTATAATATCAATTATATCATGAACTATCAATAATATATTAAATCCCATAACTATCATCAATTTTGTACTATTTAACAATGTTTCTTTAACACTCGACTCAT
>JAYJMF010000030.1:19626-47478 GCA_036873715.1 Salvia sclarea
AATTTGAATCATATATATATATATATATATATATATATATATATAAGTAAGAGACTTTCAGGTTAAGGATATTCAGTTAATCTTGGTTATGGGTTGCATTTTTTACATTCACTAGTAGAGTAGTAGGAAGGGATCAGTTTTTAGTCACTTTCATTGACAATAACTTTCTGCATTTCTAGTCATGTGTTAGTGTATTTGTAGGTTACATTTTTTACTCATACTTTTCATATCTATTGTGGAAGGTGTTCAATGTGGGAACTTCAATCGGGAAAGTGGGATTTTGTGGCCTCTCAAATGAAAAATTATGGTGCTTAACACATATCGAAACTTTGAGGTACGTGCCACGCATTGGATTCACGTCACACAAGATATGACTACATAAAAATTTCAACAGCAATTTCTTACTTTTAATGCAACTCTTAGTGTTTGGGATTGGAATGGATCGAGAACCGAGGCAAGCTTTGATAATGCTCGTGCATTAGCATCCGAGAGCTGGACACTGGATAATGTAAGCGAACTCACATAATCATGCCCTTAAAAACTCATTGACTGTTGTCTAAAATTCATCTAATTGACGCAGGTTGACTACTTAGTCGATTGCCACTATTCACCCGAGGAGGATCGCCTATGGGTGATCGGAGGCACGAACGCCGGCAGCTTTGGGTACTTCCCCGTGAATTATGGAAGCACAAAGGCGATTGGAACTGCAGAAGCTGTGTTCCATGGCGGCCACACGGGCATCGTGAGGAGCGTGTTGCCCATGTCCAGCGTGCCTGGCAGAACGAACAGTCGAGGCATTTTTGGATGGACGGGAGGCGAAGATGGACGCATGTGCTGCTGGTTGTCGGATGAATCACCCGAGACGAACCGCTCGTGGGTGTCGAGTACGTTGGTCGAGAAATCGCCTAAAACCCACAGGAAAAGACATAGTCCTTATTAGAACTTGCGCCTTTATTTCTCCGTAGCGTCAAATGCGTGTTGTAATGTGTTGTGCTTCTGTTATTTATCCTGCTTGTGGGGGAAAAATAGGGGCAATGAAATGAAGCTGTTTGTTTTCAACTACTTGGCACAGTTTCATGTCATTTTCATAGAGTAAAACAAAAGGTAAATATCACTTTAAATCTTGTTTATTTTATTAATAATATTTTAACTTTTAATAAATACATTTTTAAAATTCCAAACTATTAGCTTCTTTATCAAAATATCATGAATTTTGATAAATATTTTTTAAAGATCAATCTATTATCTTTTTATAAAAAATGTTACGTTCATTTTTCGATTGACTCGTAAACCAAAGTATCCATATTGCAAAATTGATTTTTCTTCAAAGATAGTACTCCCTCCGTCCCAGCGAATATGAACGTTTGTTTTTGGGCATAGAATTTAAGAAAACTTGAAAAGTTGTGTAAAGTAGTGATATGAATATATATTATTTAAATTGTGTGAGTGATAAAAGTGTCTTAAAAAGGAAACGTCCAAATTCGTTGGGACGGCCCAAAAAGGAATAACATCCATGTTTGGTGGGACGGAAGGAATAGTACCCACGTTCGACTCATTGAGAAACAAAAATACACATTGAATTGAGTGCATAATATCTTTGATAAAAAGCTAATAATTTGGTGTATTAAAAAATATTCGTTAGAATTCAAAATAAATATAGTTCAAATTTTAAAATAATATATATCCCCCAAAAAGAACAGAGAAACTCTGGATAAGTTCTATCTCAAAATAAAATAAAAACTCTGGATATGTCTACTCGAAAAGCTATGATCCATTTAAGATCAACATAAAATCAATCAGAAAAAAAGGGATTAAAACTCATAAATATAAGCAACACCAAGCTAGTAAAGATAAAAAAAGTCTGGAAACGTTATGCACCATTTTAAGATCAATATAAAATTACACAGAAAAACACTCGGTATGAATACTCAAACATAGTAAGGCCAAGCTATATAAACATAGTAAAATTTAACTCTGTGTTGCTCGGGCAGGTTTAATTCAAGACAGCTCGTTCGAGAAATTGAACATGTAAGAACAATCTAATATGTTTCGAAAGTCGAATGTCTCATCAAGCAAGTGGTCTCGAAAAAATAATATGACCACAAACACCTTCAGATTTGAGTTGGATGTGGCAAACTTCATCGGCCTCGACCACCACCTGTCACAAAATAAGCAAAGGATCAAGCAGTGCATCATTATAGAGACTTAATATTTCATTTCATCTGCATAAGGCCCCATGGTTAAGCTTACACTATTACACTAAAGAGTCATGAAATCATAACAGGAAAACGAAAAAAAAAAAAAAAAAAAAGGAGTTACCTCTGTTTCCAGCAGCCCTTCCTCCAGCTCCACCCCTGCTTCGACCAGCACCTGCACCCCGGCCACCATCCTCCAAACCACGGCCCACACCTTTTGCTTTCGAGCCTTCTTCTCTACCTCCTCTTCCTCTTCCACGTCCGACTCCAGGTGGCCTTCTGTCTGTGAAATTGAAATAGCATGCAGTTTAAGTGTTAGCTCTAGGTTTGTGTGATGAAAATATAGAATAAGAGTCGAGCTATATCTATTATGTCTGGGAAAAAGAAAGAATTTCAATTTACATGCAAAAAAGTGAGTCAGTGGACGCATTTATGATTCTTTCTTTAAAAAACACATGCTTGCATAATGCAATAAGGAAGGCACAACAAAATCTCCTAGAATGCGGATGCTTTCGTAGCATAGGTAACAGAGACATTACCAGAGCTACTTCATGTCTTGGGATATCTTAATCAAATATGACTACTTTGTACATAAATAATTTAATAAAAGCTGAATCACGAGGAATTACCAGAACGGCTTTTTGTCTCTTCCTGAACTTTATCAATCACCTGCAAATGAGTCAAGTTCATCAAAAGTTATCACCTGAAAACCTATTTTTATAAATAAATAAATAAATATGCACAGGTCATGTGTGTATATAAAGCAACATCCATGAACACACTAAAAAATCATGAGAATGATCAATTAAAAAGAATCAGGACGGGGAGGCTAACGCGTGATATTAGCTACTCTACTTCTTGCATATGCATGGATCCATCTAAAGGTCATCTAGTTACTCATGTAAGATATCTCACCAATAACTTTGATAATAGAGAGTAAAGCAATTGACTTCAAAAACATAAACACCAGCTGATACGGAAGCATTCAGAAGGTAAAAGCATAAACTAAAGGAAGATTTTGAGTTTTTGACAAAGAATTCAGAAACCTTGAGAACTGCTAAACAGAAGACCGTCATTGGCATCAATTGAGAAAAACGAAAAGCAGCTTGACGTAATTATAATGGTCACAGACTCACAGACGAACAACTGATAGGACACATTATTTTCATTTAAAATGATGCATTAAAGAATACCTCATCCGGAACTCTGAGATACTTGATCGTGTTACCCCTAACATAGCACTCCGGCATCCGCCAAAACCTATCTCCATCCTACATATGATTAAAACAATCAAATGAATAGCTAGAAAAATCATAAAAAACAGCATTTGACCGAGATAACACCAAGAAACTTAAGACATGTACCTTCGAGGTGCATATAACTTCACGGAGATGGATGTTCATCCAGGTGTCGCAGTTAACCAAGTGACCATTGTATGTCTCCCCATTTTTCAGCTCCACCAACTATCAAATTAAACGTATTAGAAACCAAAACTTAGTAAACCTTTCTTTCCACAACGATTTGTATACTTAGTTTTAAGGAGATGAATACAAATACACAAACATAATGTGGCTCTAACAGTTAAACCGATTGAATCATATTTGCACGATGAGAAGAAACTAAAACGGAACAAAATTGAGAATTAGGTCAAAATTGTACCATAGGGTGGCCTTGTGCAGACTTGAGCAACGAAAGGGGAAGCTGAAAAAAAAAAACCAAACAAATCAAACAAAACTACAAAGAGCAACCAGAAATCCCCAACCAGCATAAACCCTAAATCTGCAGAGAGGCGAGTGGAGACTTACCATCTTCTTACTCTCGCGCAGCGGTAAATATAAACTGCAAAATCGACGAGATAACTGAGTATTTAGAAGGTGAATCGCATTCCAAATTCTCGTAGAAAATCGCGAAAAAAGAAAAGAAAAAAAAAACAGAACTGATTGCGAGTAGAAATCAAAGTTTACCAAAAGCGAGCCGCAAAAGCGAGCCAAAGCTGCGAGCGATCGAGAAGCTTTGTAGAAATCACAGAGCAGCAGCAGCAGATCCTTTGGGAATCTCTCTCTCTCGTGAGATTTGTTAGCTCGCTTCCTTCTCTCGCTTCTGTGTGAGAAGTGACAACTATGGCGGAGAAGAAGTACTTTTTCTGATGACTTTCAAATTCTAGACCTATTATTAGTTTTATTATTTATTTAATTTAGAAATAGACTTATTTATTCTTTAAAAAAAAAAAAATAGACCGTTTTATTAGTTTTCGATGATGAGAGCGACTTTTACCTTAATATAACGAGTTATATTACGTAAACGAACTAATCACCTTAATTAGCTCTCACCTTTTTAAATTAGTTTTCTGCTTTTCGCATAATGATTATTGATTAGTGACTTGATTAGTACTCACCTTTTTTTATATATAAACAATTAATAGGGATAACTAATCACACTTTCTTATAAAAAAAATTGGCCCTTTATGAGTTCGACCTCAAAATTCAAATTAGTAAAAAAAACTACGTGTTGGAATTTTACTTAATCGTATGAATAATTTGTTACCTTTGAAATTTAGGGGCAAATTTGTCTAAATTATACCCACCTCTTGATTTTTTGTAACAAATAACTTTAATAATTATACTTGATCCTTTTCCTATATATATTATGTGTAATGTCAGACAAATAAATTTATATTTTACGAGCTAATTAATTAATAGTCACACAAGGACTTTGTGTATAGAGTGCTTTCGTGTAACAATTGAAGTAGTTGAAATAAAATTTCACAATATTACCACACTTTCATTTCAATATTTCATGCACAAACATCTTCAACAAGCAATTTTTATCATTAAATTATGTCCAAATTTAGAGCTGAAATCTTGTGATGGGAGGGCTAAAGATTTTACAAACAATGAAGCCACTGCCAACTTGAATAAACACAAAAATGGGGAGGGAGTGTACGATCGTAGCAGTCAATAACTTTATACGTACAATGCAACGAGCAGAGGAGGAGGATTCGGAGGCGGCCTCCGTCACAACTCCATCTCCTCGTCGTCTGTGCTTCTACGGACACTTCTCAAGTCGACCAAGTGGCGCATCGTTGGTCTGCCGTGTGGGCAGTTCCAAGGCGATTTGAGGGTCGACAGATGCTCCAAGATCTGCACAGGATCGGATCGGGTTAAAGATGTGGTTTCGACTCCTAGATTGAAGTCGATACTATTTACTTTTAACACCTACCTTCAGCATGTCGCTCCTCCCCAACGAGTCTCCGATCATGACAGACGACCTGCAAGCGCGTGAGGCGAGCATTGCACGCACTTTGGGCGGGCAAACGGAGTCGGCGCTGTCGGAACGGTAACTGCCAATCATGGAGCATTCCCCATGACTATCGGAGAGAATAGAAATAAGATCCTTTATATCTGTAGAAAAGTAGAGGAGAATAATCAACTCAAAGGTGGGTTTTCATGATTACCATAAAATGAAATGATTTAAATCAATCGTTAGCATGCAAGCAAAAGGCTAATATTATTACCTTCAACACCAAAAGTTATATTTTTGCTGAAGGGAACTGCTTTCAGCACGAAACGACGTCCACAAGGAGCCTGATCGTCCTCCTCCAGTGAGAAGCCATTTTTCCTGATAATCGAGGAATCTTAGTAATGGCAAGCCAGGGATATTCAGTAATGCAGAAGAGCATATCAGTCTGACCTAGAAACGTATAATCTGGAATAAAAGAACCCGAATGTGGAATGTGGCACCACTATCAGTTGCAGAAGGATGGAGCCTAACATGCTAGTGACGGGGAACTTGACCCCAGCTTACGATACCGTATGCAAGATTTATGCGGTAAAGAACCCAAAAACGAACGTAAAGCAAGGGAAAGTAGAGGACTAACACCTGAAGATATCCATGTACATGGAGATCACTATCTCTTCTTCAGGAGCTAACTCCATTCTTAAGGGCCTGAAAAGAAAAGAAATTAGACCTCTCTTAGAATGCATGCATTAGAAAGTGAAAGGCATTCATAGGAATAGGTTCTGTAGGTGACATGTATACAGTCAGAAGCAGCTGATGCAAGAAGAAAGGGAAAAGGCAAAAACATCATCTGCTAAACTCAAGCAAAAATGGTAGACATCTTCGCATCTTACTCATGGCATAATATTTCAGACAGTTATGTTTCAATAACTTAAATTCTCAATATTGTCTTAATACGAGTATTATTGACAGGCAAAATCGAATCAATGTGGGCAAATGCCTTACCGGAGTAAAGGTTGTTGATTCAAAACGGTTGTTTGTGATAGACGCTCATAGTTGTATTTTTCATCTGCAGCGTGCTGATGCAAAAGCACAAGTAAACCAAACGACCTTCATTGTTCAGATAAGCAATTTCGCTTGTTTATTGAGTCACTCGTATAGAGAAGAAAATTACCTGATCCACAATGAAAAGGTCCTGATCTATTTTTCCGATAATAAACCCAAGGTTAAATTGTCCGATCACCTGCAAGCGAAGATGGAAATTAGCAAGACGAAGAACATATATCTTTTCTGGTTGGTACAGAACCAATTATGGCTTCATCAAGTACTAATTATGGTAAATGTTATGGGATCATTCATGTAGAAACCTTCATTTGTTTGAAGTCTTCTTTCTTAAATAGTCTTTCCAGCTCACTGGTAGCTGCAGCTAAGGCTTTGGCCTTGCCCTCCTCAGTTACTCTTTCTGCAAGCTCCAGTGAAGCTGCATCGAAACCCCTAGCAATATAAAGACAGATAATGTTAACTGCGGAATGTCCAATTATAGTTTTCAGCATAGTTGAATATTATGTGTATTAACATCCTATATACCCTTGTAACTTTATACTTCCAGATGTATGGCTGATATATTTAAGTCTCGACAGCCTCTTCTTCCTCCTTGACATCAAATCTTCAAAGCTAAACTGCAGTGTGAAACCAACCTTTGAACCAGAACAAACCACTGGAGAATCCAATTTTGCACCTGAAGATTGTACTGGAGTACGTGCATCTTCACAGTCATAGGGTGTACGCTGAGAATTTGCACTAACTGAAGCAGTAATTTCGGTATCATCATCCAGGACTCTCACTTGAGCTTTCTGCTCCTGCAATTTCATTTGTGCATCATCATGAAATATAAATGATTGTCAAATACTTGAGAATTTATTGAGAGCATGAGTTCTCTTTATCCATAATTAATGCACAGAATGTAACCTTATAAGAAATTATCACCACATAAGATTTGATCAGAGAGGAATACAAAGGATTATGTACCTTGCTAGCTCTATTTTGCTTCTTCTCTGCACAAGCTAACAGGACACTTGCATCACCATCTTTCTTGACTACAGTTCGGTTTCTGTCTCCACATGGAAGTAGAATGCTCTTATTTGATTCAGGAAAGACGCTATCGGTACTTAAATTTCTGACTGGCAGAGTCTCATCAATATCATTGGAGTCATCAATTTCAATGGAATTCCCTGCAGAGCTCGGAGACGGAGTACGGTATGAAGAGCTGCTCAATCTTGGTCTAGCCGCACCAGGTTCACTTCTAAGAAGTGGCACTTCAGATAAAACAGTTTCAACACTTTCATGTTTCCTCTTATTTACAGTTACAAATTTGTTGAGTGACATCTGCACCGTACTTGAGCGCCCAAGAAACTTTTCACTGCAAGGACTATCTTTCTTGGTTGATGTAGACTGCAGAAAAGTATGTTTGTCTATTCTGTCAGCTACAGAACTCGAAATCTGCTTATCAGGTGTTGCAGTTAGGTTACTCTTTTGATTGCCATGTGCTCCAGGTAGGATCCCTCCACCAGCTTTCTTCAACTTCTCGCTGGACAATTCTCTTATGTCCTCTGAAAATATTGGTGGTGTACTGCCACTTTTTGCGTATAATATATCTTCTTTCTCCTCAGGAACCACACTGCTATCACGAAATAATTGCTTAGGAGAAATCGGCAACGCCTCTTGCATAGAATGAGCATTAATTGCATGCTCGCTCTCATTAAGTTCGTCGACTCTGTTAACTGAATAACTTGCCTCATTTGAAGAATAAACCTTCTCCAAAGCTTCTCTTAAGGATTTCAATATGGAAGTTTCATCAGAGAAGAATATTTTCCTTTTATCAGGTGTAACATTTACATCATATGCTCGAGTGGGAACAGAAAAGTTCATAATGACAATAGGATATTGTCTAGAATTAGCACCTCTATATAACTCGTTAACAAGCTTGCCAACTTTGGGCATATCAACTGGCCGACCATTCACAAAGAAGAATTGCCGATCCCCTATATTCCTCCCACTTCCATATCCAGGCCTGGAAATGAACCCTTCAACCATGCAACTATCTGATATGTGAAGTGTCAGAGGCTCTAAACAATTAAACGTACTTGAGCCAAACACCATAATTATATTCTCTTTTAAGGACCCATTGCCTTGGGTCTTCAGCACTACAGACCTCGCATTTTTCCCAGTGGTATTCGTGCAAACTATTCTAACTCCTTTAGCAATCACAGCATAGGCCTGAAAACCGATTCACAACAACCATGGAGGTGTTTGAGAAATACAAGAAATTCCATTTCACACAAGCAGAAAATGGTGAAAATATATCAGCCTTCTCCTTCCTAACATATAGAAATGAACAGAAGCAGTCTTTGTCAAATGAAATAAATGCTGCTCATTTGTATCAACTTAAACTAACACTTCAGAAAAAACATAATTCGAGCCCAAATACATAAATGAAAGCAAAATGACTTACGTTTAACAAGCTGATTAGTTTGCCATATTCCTTCCGAACATTTCTACGAAACTCTTTGCTCCTCACAGGAAGATTGGAGAACAAATTCTTGACAGTAACCGTTGTACCTACTTGACGAGCAGTTTTCCTCTCAGCTGTCAAAGCACCCATGTTATCATATGTCAGGTGAGTTGCAACAACATCGTCAATTGTCCGAGTCTCCACGGTCAACTCCCCCAATCCACACAGCGAACTCAATGCCTCCCCTCGAAATCCAAAAGTCGTTAACGATTGGAGGTCTGGAAAATCCAATAGCTTGGATGTATGGTGCTTTAACGCCAGGACCTATCGATACCAACTCAAGGGATGAAGGAAAGCCAAAAAAAAGAAAGATAATCAGTTTGAACTTGAGGTTTCAATGTGATAATTAGTCTGCCTCTAGGGGAAAAAATGCAAAGAAATCCTCACAAGCACACATAAATTAGCTTGTTCTCGCAAATTTGTGAGCTACTCTTAACAGATTTAATTGTGAAAAATACTAGTATAACGAAAAGCATGATCACTGTTCGTCAATTACTAGCTCGATTTTGTTGATTTAGGCACAATCAATTTCCCGGAACAAAATCCATGCGATAAACAATGTAGAAGATTTAACCACTAGTTTTTCCCTAGCAATGCAAAATCCAGTTCAATTAAATCGAATTACCTTGAAATTCTTGGGGGAGATGCCAGCGCCGTTGTCGATGACCTGAAATGACTCGAGGCCGTACTCCTTCAGCGCGATCTCGACGCTGGTTGCGCCGGCGTCGAGGCTGTTCTCGACGAGCTCCTTCACGGCGGAGGAGAGGTCCAATATCACCTGCCCGGCGCAGATACGGTGGACGACGCATTTGTTTATCGGCCTAATCGCCGGCGACTTCTGGATTCCGCCTTCCATCGCC
The DNA here is from genome assembly GCA_036873715.1 of Salvia sclarea. Classification (NCBI taxonomy): domain Eukaryota; kingdom Viridiplantae; phylum Streptophyta; class Magnoliopsida; order Lamiales; family Lamiaceae; genus Salvia; species Salvia sclarea. The sequence goes on from JAYJMF010000030.1 coordinate 29,490, forward strand.
GTGTTCGCGGAATCCCCAATTACATGGAGGCACGAGCGTGAGAGCGAGTGCTTGATTCTCGCAGCCGCGGACTGTATGCTTGTCGTTGGCGTGGCGCGGTCGGAGCTAGCATTTGGCGGAGATCGCGACGATTTTTGGGGATTTCAGCTCGAGGAAGGAAATGCGGAGTGATTTTTTCAGGGAAGAAAAAACCCTAGGCGGAGGAGAGAGCGTGGTTATTTTTGAAGCTTTTGCCGCCAATCGTCAGCTCCCGGCAAAAGAGGGTTTTTGCTTTTATTTGTATGATTATATTAAATCTTTGCGAATATTGAGACATAAGGTTTCGTGGTGTAGTTGGTTATCACGTCAGTCTAACACACTGAAGGTCTCCGGTTCGAACCCGGGCGAAGCCATATTTTCCCTTTTGTCCGCGGAAATTCTTTTTCTCAACTTCTTTATTTTATTTTTTTTTAATATCTTTTGTTAGATAATTATGTTACTCCCTCCGTCCCACCTATCTTGAGGCATTTCTTTTTGGCACGGGAATTAAGGAGATTTGAAAAATAGTGTAAAATGATGATAGAAATATATAATATTGCTATCTTGAAGCATTTCTTTTTGGCACGGGAATTAAGGAGAGTTGAAAAGTAGTGTAACGTGATGATAGAAATATATAATATTTAAAGTTGTGATATATCCTAATAAGAAAACGCCTCAACTTAGTTGGGACGGCCCGAAAAGGAATACACCGCAACTTAGTTGGGACGGAGGAATTATTTCGTTTTTTACCATACCATGTGTTTACACGCGCACCAAAACAAGCATATTTATTTTATTTTTAATTTTTTTTCAGAAAATGTCCCGCATTTTTCTCAACAAAATACAAATGAGTCGATGACATTTCCTTTTACCTCATAAATAAATGATAAATCAGTCTTAATTTTTGAAAGTAACTAATAATTCTCAAAGCAAATGGTACATTGTAGTAGTATATAAACTAGATATGTGAATTGAGAGCTTGCAAATTTCTCCAAACTTTTTTCAGAATAATTGAATGGTATAATACATTATTATACATATGGCATCTAAATGTCAATAAACGTATAGATTAATTCATGTATACATGCATGAGCGATGAAAACTACTACACGAATACACTAATTCCTTACTACATATGGTAAATTCAATTTTAAGAAATTTTTATTAGGAAATTGTTAGAGCTTTTACGCAACTAGGGATCACCTTCAGCTGAACAATACGCATCACAAATTCCTCATGAATAGCTCATTTCTGAATGGAAGGAAAACAAAAATAATTAAAAAAAAAAAAAAAATCCGTTTTTACAATAGTTACGTTTACTTTTACAAAGAACATAAATAGAATACTAATTATGAAGAAAAATGGATGAATTTACAACACAATTCATAGCAGAGGGCAGTCGTTTTGTGAGATCAAATGGCACGCACCGGTTATCCGATCTTTTTGAGAGAGATAGTCCAGAGGAGATCGGAATCGGATTGTACGGTCACGATTTCATCTGTCACTATGTTTGATGTGCTGATAAGGCCACCGAATCTCATCTCCGTATCACCTGGAAACACGAGAGAAGATAGAGACGAATCAGGCTCCAATATACGCAAGTACAGCACTCGTTTAGTTGGATCATCCACACGAAGCAAAAGTTGAGCACTAAAATAACTACCAGTAGATGAGTAAAGCACCAATATTTAACAGAAAATAACGTGTAGCCAGTCGTGGGAGAATGACATGATATGCTATAAGGCTGGATACTCACAGAGATTCCACTGAAGGCCCGTGGTGGTGCTACTTTTTGACGGCCCACTGATGGGTACGAGGCCACAATGTGGTCCCTCGATGGTGGGATGAATGTGGATCTTGTGATGATGACTACTCGGAAGAAGTTGGATGAGGCAATCATCGGATAGAAGAACTATCCGTGTGCTCGAGAAACGGCAGAGGACGTTGATGTTGCCCACCTCATGATCAAATCTTCCACCTAGTGCTCCAGCAACAAGGATGCAAGTCTGGTGGAAATAAGTCGATTTAGTGAAGGTTAAAAATAATAAATAACAATTGAGCAAAATGTATCAGAATGTTCGATTTGATGAATTATACTGCAACCTTGTCATTTAGAAGTAAAACCATAACAGATATCCATATAGCAAATAAGTAAAAAAAGCTTTACACATATCACATACATCTTGATTCTTCAGGTCAGGTAAATCTCGAATATATGCAACGCATTTATGCAAGTCTGTGGTGTCCTGATCGTGTGAAGCATCAACCACTTCTGTTCCCTGCATTTTGAAAGCAAGTTAGCACGCATGACACAACTCCCATGAAATGCAGAAAACCACAAATACATATGCACTGCAGACCAAAAGCTTATGTGGAACAATTTCGTTAGAATTAGGTGAAATCTTGAACAAGCCGGTGAATACCATTTATCACCTTAATTTTTAAATAAGCTGGTTTCCCTTTTAAATACGGCAGCCACATCAAAGCTAAATCAAGCAAGAAATCAAGCATGACCAATATTGAGATCTAAATGCATCCTGCTTGCTAGGTAGCTTAACCTGGGAGGTCGAAAAGTTTATATAAACATCTCCAAATTACCAGGTAAATTTCACACATTTCAGCAAGCAAAGAAACATCAGTAGAATCCAGATGTATAATCTATATCCTTGAAAGTGTGAGGAAGATTCAATGAACATACCAAATCTCTGTAGAATTGTGAAACATCTTCTCTAACGGAATCCATGTCTCCCTTTATTAAGTCTGGCTTATACCTGGATCAGACCAATAACATGTGAGCACCAAATAAGAAACAGGCATCTCTTCTTTGCCAGCAATCTCAAAGTTTCTCTTTGTTTTCTATTACTCTTAGCTCTTACCCCTTAAAACATGCCTCAAACTGCTTGTGCTTGAAACACATACACAGAGGAAGGTAGCCATTTTGTACAAACAATCCCAAATCACACTGTTTCAACTAACCAATTTATCAAAACAATTACTTAAAAAAAGGAAAAGGCAAAAATCAACTCTCAACATAGACAAACAATAACATTAACTGCAACATAGACATACAATTTGAAACTCGAAACAATACAGTTTCAGGCTCATAACCAAAATCGACTGCATCCAAATTCTAATTCATCTTTTTTTCTCATAATAGCACGCTCCTTAGCCCCAATTCAAATAATACCTTGTTTTTTCAGCAAGTCACAGGCTCATGGTTCACTATCATTAGCTAAACTAATCATTTCTATCTAAAAATTTACTAAAACGCGAATTTGCTCTAAATAAAAGCCACCGCTTAAATCTCGATCAAACCTTTGACGAACAGCTAGAGCGTCGTCTTCAGGGAACAACAGCGGCAATTCATCATACAATCTGTTCGCACCACCGTCTGCGCAGATACGAATCTGTGCTGCTCTACAAAAATACACCAAAAACTTAAATAAAAGTATAAAACCGTCGTGAAGATCAAACAAAAATGGCAAAAAAAACGACTACGAGCTCGAGAATCACCGTTTTTCCACAGCAGCGGAGTGAATCGCGGCAGGTTCCGGTTGAGCACGACGAGCACGTACCTCAGCGCCGCCGCACCGCCATCCGCCGCCGCCGGATTGGGGAGGAGGAAGGACGAGGAATGAGTCATTACCTCCATAGCTCAAAAATCGAAATCGCGCTCTCGCGATCGAATAGTTCGCAATGAATCGTTTGAAAAAATTGATAGATTTTTCCGAAAAATCTCCCGGTTATGTGAGGGAGATATATAAATATGCGATGGGAATCTTGTTACGCGGTCAATCTCGCTTGCGTTTGCATAAATAAAGATATTTATTTATGAGAGAGATCGTTAATCTTTTTCTTTGACTTTTTTTTGGATTTTAGATCTTTGTGAATGACTGATCGGACTTTATTAATTTCACCTATATATGATGAAATTCCAATAGTTTGCGCGAATTAATAAACTAATAACTATAATTATATAACAATAATGTGGGTAGTTTAGTTGATTATTATGGACTTTATATTAAAGGGGTTAGACACATTCACGTAATGTGAGCTTGTTTTTCCTTTTTTTTAGTAATGAACATATACATATCACCTAAAAGATAGAGACAACTTTATATCCATAACACGACAAAAGTAACATTTTTCAATTATCTATACATGGCTCCCCGAAAAAAAGATTCTTTTAATAATAGAAACAAGTATTAGGCTTTTAATAAGATCTTGATTGTAATTTCATACTCGTTTAGGAAGTGATTATATAAGGGCTCGTTTGATTTAACAAGGCGTAATTTGCTTGATTGAAATGTTCTTTTGTTGTATAATATATCGATATTATGTTTGCTAGAATATATTAAAATATTACAAACAAGATTTTATTAATAAAATGCTCATATTTAAATAATTATTTTTATACTTATTTACTATGCATGATAAGATAAATGCTAAATATTATATTAAATATTTGAAGGATAAAATTGCATAACAAGTTCAAAATAAAGCAATCATTAACCCATCAAAATAAACGATATACGGAGTATTATATTGTAAGACTTGAATGTTCTCTTACGGGGAAAATTTTACACCCTTTATATATTATTCGAAGACATAAATATTTTTTCATTTACCAAATTATATATTATCGCAAGTTGAAGTTAGCTTAACGAAAATATCGGGTATATTAATATCAAGTATCAACAAAAGCCCAACTACTTTTCTTGAAGTTAATCACCACTCCACTAATAACATAAATTGGTTGAATGAGAAATAAATTATCATTCCACCGCATTGAATAATGAGAGGGTTTAATCAAAACTAATAGCAAGGAGAGCATATGATACATACATCACTCCACTTAAATAAATAAATAAATAAATAAAAGGAAACAAAAACAGAGACAACAACAATAAAATTTATAAATCATTTTACTAAGATGGCAGAAGATAATTTAATTAGAATAGAGTTAAGTTTGAATATACAGAGAAGCGAGAGACGAAATAAATAGAATATTAGATGCTAAGATACCTGTAGTGTAGACTAAATAGTAAGTAGGCAGAAAGAGCCAAAGTTTTAATAAAGAAAAAAAGAAAAAGAAAAAAAAGACTTAAATAGAGAGAGGGAACCTGAAATTGGGATTTCTAAAGAGAGCACAGGTTCAAAACCACCTCTTGTTGAAGAATAAAGTTAAAAACCTCCTAAAAACATCCCAAACATTATACATCTCTACATACCACTCTTCTACATGAAGTAGCTCAGCGATTTCTTCTTTCTCGACCCTCCCTCTCCGTAGAGCTCGTTCCATTGGTTCAGCTCGTTCATGTTCTGTGAGTCCGACGACACACTTGCACATACCTGCATCGTCACACGAATTTCGTTCAGAGAAAAGGAAAGAGAAGGGTAAAAGTGAATAAACGAAACGTGAAGACCCGGATTAATTTACACACCTGTTCGTGTGCGTATTTGAAGTCCTCCATACTCAAGGGGCGAACGTCTGCACTGCTGTGCAGTGCCGGTAATGGTCTATTCTCTGCCAGAGCCGAAGCCTTTTCCTGTAATTTTACATTAATATGCGTAAACGGTAGAAATGGGGAAAAGAAAAGGGACAAAAAGGTCAGATCATAGATGAGCAAAAGAGGCATACCTTCTTCTCCTTCTCCAAAATTTCTCGGATAGGGCAATGTGCAGCAGTCACACAGAGATTCTGGAAACAGACAATTTTAAGAATAAGACGAATGCCGATGGAAAAATAATCAAAAGTTAGATCTAAAATGTGATGCAAAAACCTTCAGATCACTGCCCGAATACCCATCCGTCATGCTAGCAACTGCTTCAAGATTGACGTTTGGAGCAAATTCCTCCTTGGCTAAAATAACCCTTAATATTTTCTCCCGGTTTTGAGCATCCGGCAAGTTCACCATCAGTCTGCATCAGTTCACACAAAATCAAATGACAGGCAACGGTTGCCTTTTAGCCGAATACACTAGGTTGTGTGAGAGACAAACCTCCGAGGAAGCCTCCTGATAACAGCCTCATCGAGATCAAAAGGCCTATTCGTGGCTGCAAGCACTAACACGCGCTCCTTATCCTTGGTGCGCAGACCATCCCAATTCACCATGAATTCGTTCTTCATTTTCCGCATCGCTTCATGTTCTCCGGGGTTTTCTCGTCTCCCTAACATGCTGTCAACCTACAGCCATAGAGATATATAAGAAAAGGCAAGAAGTGTAAGAATAGAAAGAAACCACCAAGATACTGGACGAACCTCATCAACAAAGACAACACTAGGGGCTATCTTGCTGGCCAAAGAGAAGACTGCTTTCACATATTTCTCTCCTTCACCAAACCACTGAATGCAAATAAAATTATTAATCGAAAAGATTGGACCTTTCGAGGTTAACCAATAAAATGGAAAATTAAACCATTAAAGGTCTAGGAGGATCTTTACTTTAGATGTGATACTGGACATAGATATGTTGATAAAGTTTGCACCAGCTTCAGTCGCAACAGCTTTCGCAAGCATAGTTTTACCCGTACCAGGAGGCCCAAAGAGCAATATTCCTTTACAAGGCTGCACGATCGACATGGTTAGTATGTAAAAACATTTTAGAGTTCCGACAAGCTCCATAAATACAGAATCTCTACCTTAGTTAGCTGTCCTTTGCTGAACAGTTCTGGCCTTTGTAGAGGAAGCATCACCAATTCTTTCAAAGTCTCTTTCACATTTTCCAATGCTCCGATATCTTCAAAAGTGACACCGATATCACCAGGTGGAATAACCTCAGCAAGGAGCTTTTTCTCAAACTCATTTTCAGTAACCACGTCCTGAAACACATGAAACGTTATGGAATGCATAAACCAAATCTATGAATGAAGACTTAATTTAGAGGCTGAAATATGCACCTTAAGAGATTTCTTTGAACTCTTATTCTCGTTCTGAATGCCGTGTAGAATATCGAGCCCATAGCTGATACTGCAATACACATCCACGAAGAGATACAGTAAGAACCAAAATACCAACCAGTCATTCCTTCGTTCCCGCCCCGGGCATCTGTCATTTTCTGCCTTATTTCATTGCTAAAGGAAATATTTTCAAAATAGTCACCTTTCACTTGAAATGACGAATTTTGGCTCCTTGAGTAAGTCTTCAGAGCGATGCATAAAATGATGGCTCAAAGCCCAGCCAATAATTTTTTCAATGCCTATAAAGTATAAACATATTATAACAAGCAATGTAAGGAATACCAAAAAACTAAAGCATACAACAAGCAATTTGAGATCATTAAGTTGTACAAATTAACTTACTCTCATTTGTCAAAGCTTGGTCTTTAATGCATAGTGATTCGAGATCAGGACACTCAAGGCGAATTCGATTTAGCACCTGCAATTCATGAGAAGAGAGAGCAAAAGTTAGACCACTCAGTTAAGATTATGACCACCAAAAAATGGCAGATAACTCATGGTCAGCAATGCCTGGATGAGAGTGAAGTCGGGCTATAATAATTGTTTTAATTAAAAGAAATTTACACATCATGTCATCACAAAAACTATATCCACATTACCAATCTACTAAATGTAATGTCATACAGATAACCAAAATCCAGATAAACAAGCAATTAACATGAGTTCTGGAAATGTCTAATTAACTAATTGTTTTCCTTCTCAATTTCTTCTCTGGAAACAGAACCAAACAAATTTAAGTTTCCCAATGCAATGTCTTCATCGTGCACTCCATTTTTGTTTCCATTTACATTCATCTTCAGTTTTTCTTTCAGTATACTAAAAATCTATCAAGGATTTCCTCAGAAGTTTCCCAGATATACTTAAGCAGTTTGACTAGTAACAGAAGCTTAGTTCAAAAGAATTTGAGAAATTAATCCATAATTGTCTATTGGTCAGTTGTAAATCAGGAGTCAGATTGTTATGAAGTAGTAGGCAGGGATGGAACACCACAATATAAGTTCTCTTGATATTACTAAGTGGTCTAACCAAAGCAACTCCAGGAGAAAACGAAAGAGTACTAGCCCAGATTAAATTTTATCTCAAGAAGAATCAAGCAGTGAGATAATGGTGAAGCAATCTTTTACAGAAGAAGTTACACACCGTACGAATGCCACCAATATTTGATTGTGATTTCATTGTTTCGATATCCCGATCCAACTGCTGTTTCCAGTCAACTAGCACCACCTCATCCTGCGATATTGAAAACAAGAATTATGGCCTACTTCTAACCTTAGTGATAAAAATATCAGAAAGCCGAAAAACATTGATTACCTGGGGAATTTGTATGGTCACTTTGTTTGGAAAAAGACGGCTGAGCTGCTTCAGAATCTTTGGAGTTTCTTTATTCCTATCATGTAATCTCCCAAAATTGTCCTGTAAAAAGAGATTACCCATAAAGATGGAAAAAAAATTGGTCAGCTAAAAGCCTAAAACACATGATAGCATCATAGCAGGATGCATAAACAATGTCTCTAATTTAATCAGCCATACCGGGAAAGCAAGGTCAAGCAATGCTGTTTGGTTGCTTCCAAATTTTGTGAAAAGCAATCCACCGGGATGAGACTGTATCCAACATATACAATATGAGAGGTTTTTTTTTTTTAATTAAGAAGAATAGCAGAGAACGAGGTGAGGAGAGGAGCAGGTGCAATATTATTAAAACTAAGTATAACCAACACAACTTAAACTCACTTTCTCCTTCCGACTGTCTGTCTGAGTATGTGAGGCTATCACAACGACGTTTTCTGGTAACGATTCAAGCTTAACTTTGAAGGATGAATAAGCCTCGGAATTCCCAACCATGGACTTCTCTACGTCTTTCAATAACAAGATTAATGGGCTGTTTTTACATTCAGTTGAAGCTACCTACAAATGGAATGTTTTTAGGGTGTTCATTAGCAAGCACATAATATAATATGCAATAAAAAAGTAAACCACTTGCAAGTATTTAACGTGTTACAATGAAATATACCTCAAAAAGCTCATTAATGGCAAGCTTGTCGATGTCATCAGCACTGGAGCTCTCAAGACGGAGTAAGTCAGCTGCATAGAGTGAAAATAGTTAACAAAACAACAGGCTTCATTAGTTGATGCATGATAGGCTGAAAGTCAGGATATTACCTGCACAGAAGAAACCATGATCTTCTTCACAGAGGCCTCCAAGATCATTACCTTCTGGAATATTTTTATCAAATCTAACCCCAATTTTGGAAGAGCCATTATCCTCAAAAGCAAGCAACACCTTGCCCCTGTAACCATAGGTTGGACCCCTGCACAAATATGGAAATGACATCACAGCTTAGAGCAGTTCCTAAACTAGTAGGGTGAGTTACATTTGAAACGACCAGATCATAATAACATGGAGTCATGGAAATGTCAACGGAGAAAGGAAAAACTTGTATTAGTCTCCAGATTTTCCCTGGTAAATAGCTCATCTTCACTTACACAGTGAACAAACAAAACACAGTGTATCTACCCATGTATCTGGATAACCATGGACTATCATATTTTGGGCACTTAAAAGAAACAGAGCCGAACAAAAAGATATCTATAAACAAGAAGAAAATACTACTAGTTTGATTCTATTTATATCTTCATCATGTATTAATCAATGACTTAAATTTGCAGCAGCATCCAGTTAGTTTGACTTAAATTTGCATCGATGTCGTTTCACTTAAATTTGCAGCAGCATACTAACCTTATTGGAGTTTGAGTAGGAGAAAACCCTGTCGGCAAAGAACCCACATACTTCACCCTGTCACCTACCAAAACAACAAAAAATCAATTAAAACATGATTTCTTCATAAGCTAAACTAAGATAAGGGAAAAATGCTTTGAGTGTGATACCTTTTTTGAAGGTATGGGTTTTAGATGAAGCTGTAGATGCTTCCTGCTTGGGTTGAGCCTGAGAGCTTATAGTAGAACCCCCAGTAATATCGGCCTCCACGCTTGAAGCTGGTTTTTTGAGATGTAGATTCCGTCTAGAATATACAATTGCTCGCTCAAGCTTTGAACTTTCTTTAACCGAATCAGCTTCTTTTGTGGCCGGTCCCTAGACAAATAATATAGTATTGCATCAATAAGAAGTGAACTAGTTTATGAAACAGCGAATAACAAATTTAAATTTGAACTCAGGTGGCGTAGAAGCTTACACCAGGTAACAGGATAGTGTCAACAATAAGAAGTGAAACACCAAAATGTTTAGCAAGGGCCTTGGTCAATGTTTCCTGGTATATTTCCGAACCTATAAAGAAAAGAACAACCAAATATCATTAAGATTAGTTGGGAAGAGTACATAAAAGCACTTATATACAAGTAAGATGGATACACGAAGTTGCATTACCTGCAGGACCTGACAGCAAAATTCTCGGGCATACAGTAGGGAGGTCTGAAGTGAACTTCACATATTTATTACACTTCAAATGTATGTATGTAGAAGCGATGAGAACATTTTTTGTGTTTTCACTGCCAAAAAACACAGTTAATTATATGGAAAAGCCAAAAAAATCTGCCCCAGGAAATAACTAAGAGTTAACCTATAAATATAATTAAGGAAATTGTCATAGACAGGCAAATGATAGTAAAATATGCATGTAAACTAAACATGCCAAAGAACCTTCCACATCAAGAAATATGAGTAAGCATGGCCATCTTGAGTTCAGTTGACATAAGGGGAAAAAAGACGTATAACAATATATGGATATACATATATACAGAGTTTATCCCACTATAGTAAGAGATCTCAACTAAACATCAGATGTTATGGAACAAAATCATCTAGCATAGACTTATGGCTCCATCTATGTAAATCATTGTCATACAATAACAGATGTGCAACCATTTAGTCTTTATCCATAAAAATATTATGTGACAAGAAGCATTGACAATAGGGATGTGACTTTTACCTCAGATAATATGGAAAATCCTGAAAAGAAACATCTATGTTATCAGAATGCAACAATCCTTGTCGCAAAGCATCTTTGTAGGCTTCACGTCTTGATGATATTGAAATTGGAGGATCAGAATCCTTGCCCTGATCTCTAACTGCCCTGTGCTCATCAAGAATTTTTGATATTGTGCCACTGATATCAAATTTCGGAGCTATTGAAATTGGAAAACGATGTCCCAAACCATTGCTTTGTGGAAGATTTTTCCCGTTATCAGCAGCTACATTAAAGTTCTTAATGGAGAGATCAGGAGATAAAGCACCATCTTTCTCAGCGACTGATACCGCAGCACCATCATTACGGTCAGAAGCATCTTTATTTCTAGTTTCTGACATTTCACAAGGAGAAGGTAAAGATGGTATCTCAGAAACATGTTGGGCATCCTCAGCATCCTGAGATGAAGAAGGGAGGAGAGATAATTCTTCGGGGTGATTTGATACTGATTCCAATGTTGATGCAACAGAAACAGCAGAAGGGTCTTCTGATCTTGCCTCAATGTGCAAACCTTTTATGGGTTCATCATGAGCTTCTAACATGCTAACCGGTGCTGGGTCATCCATCATAGGTGCACTTTCATCGGTGAGTTGTTGGAAGACCTAATAGTATGTCAAGGGTATACAGAGAATACAGATACTCGTGTGCCCATACATAGCAGATCATAAAATAAACATGGTAAAGGAACTATATTGAAAAAGAAAGGATACATATGACCGTTTATCTGATGAGCTGAACACCACCTCATCACCTGCGTTTATAGGGATCGTGGTATCTTTGTAAAGGTTCTTTCCATTAACTTGTACAACTCCTTTCTTCCCAGTGATTTCAAGCAGCGTAAGTGCTTCTCCTTCCTGGATCAGACATGGAGCCAGCAAATAGATAAACATTGAATCTAGTGCATTGGTGATAACCATATGTGACTTGAACTCCCAACAAAAATTAACTCCAGCAAGCAGTTTACCTCAGACTCCATGCGCTTCAGCTTGCACAAAGATTTACTAATGGTTGGATCTCGCACCCACAAATCAGATTGGCGCCCTTGTCCAACAGTGAAAGTTTGGCGATGCAAGACAACATGTGGATTCTGGGAGTAAATCATTACACAAATATAGTTATGGCCACGCACCATATAATATGGTGAACAGCAGAGATATGGTGGTTGCAGAAACAAAAGTCTGAAAGGTGCAAGCTTGGGAAGTAGCAAATGCTTACTGCTGATTGCTTATGGTTAGCTCCATATAAACTGGAAAATCTATTCTCTAGATATTATGCTACTTTGTATTGGAAAATCTATACGAAAGTGTGTGATTACCTAGAAAAACATTTTTCTTCGACCAGGGTGAGCTAGATATTTAATTGCGGGTGCAAAACAGTTCCCCTCCCCTCTCTGTCTAGGGATATCTTGGAAACTACCTCAAAAACCCCCACCCCCCACCATTCACACACACACACACACGCTTCCATGAAAAGTAAGCCTAGATGTTGATGAACAACTACATAATATTTTCTCAATCTAAAGGTCGGACCTTTACTTCTCTAAGTGAACCTAATTCTGTTGTATCCCTCAAAATGGATACCATTACAAATTAAATGATTGAAGAGAAAAGAGCTTATTATGGTTATTAACTAAAGGCAATTGCACCCCTCATCAAACTTAAATACTGTACCATCTAACATTTGATGGTGAAGATTGAATTTCCACTTCTCATATCAAATTTTTAACCCGAAGCAAAACGAAAGATGCCAAATTCAGCTGCAAGAACCTACCGGTGGACACTGGGATATAAGCTTCCCCCATGCAACCCCAGCATTAGCTTTCAGTTGCCTCTTCTTCCCGCGGTTCACAGGCGGCACACCAGACTTCCCTTTCTCCACATCAGTGACGGAATCACCCGCATCTACCGCCAGGAATTAAAGGAAACAAATTTTCCACCCAATTGAAGAGAACGATCAGAATTCGAAGAATTCAATAAGCACAATAACAGAAGTGAGCATCGCAATTCAATCGAGAATAACACATGCAGAGCCAAAAACCTCACCTGCCGCCGTGGCCTCCGGGGATTTCCCCGCCGCCACATCCTCCGATTGCTTCTCGGCGCCACCGCTATCTAGATCAGCCGATCCGGCCTCCAATTCCTTCGCCGACACCGCGCCAACGACTTCCTCCGAGGACGGCGAATCATTCAGGGAAGAAGAAGACGCCTCCGCTCCCTGCATGAACCCCAAAAAACCCCAAATTGGTGAAAACCGCCGGAAACGCCCAATCAAGTTGGGGAATTTCTCGAATTCAGTGGGATACAAAACCCTAACCTTGGATCGTTTGCGATTCGGCATGGAAGACGAAGGTGAGGAAAGGGGGCGCTTCGAGGAAGACGAACTCCGCCGCGTTTCCACCATTTTCTCTGATCTAATAACCTGAAATTGCCGGAAGCGAACCTGAATTTTGATCCCAAATTTTGATTTTCCAACTGAAAATCAAGGGATGTTTCAAAGAGATGGATTGTTGTGTGCATATGTGTATATATAATATTTGTTTTTATATATATATATATATAATTTTAATTTTAATACACAGCTCCAAGTGTGAGAAAAGGAGAGAGAAGGAAAGTTAGATTATTGCGAAATATCGTTTTTATATCCCAACTCTTCAGCTTTTTACCTAGTGTATGGTCAATTTAATTTTATCTTAGTAATATTCTCTTTTTATGCATTTATTCATTTATTTATTACTGGTTGGTATTTGGTAACCCCTTTGAGTTTCGATAAAGAAAAAATACTTTAAATTGTGATTTATATAATATTAGCTAATTGCCATAATTTGTGACACTTAATAAAATAGTACTATAATTTTTTATAACAATTAATTATCTGTCGCGTTTCATTTTAGGATAAACATTGGGATAATTTATCCTGAAATTAATACTCATTTTGCATCTTAAGATAGGGTGGGGATTTACATCCCTTCTGAAGTTAGGATCTAGGATCAAAACATACATTTATGATGAAGAAAGCATTATATTGTATCTGAGAAAGCATAATAATAGATTAAAGCATTATGTTGTACATAAAAAAATCATAATTGTTTAAAAATATTAAGTAATACATACGAAAACATCATTAATATGGAGAATCAATCTGGACCGTCCATCAATCAAAATCAAGGGATCAAATTGGATCCTAGTTAACATTTTCAGGAGGGATCCTAAATAATCCTCTCCCTCTTAAGATAAACGGTAATGATAAGTAGATAAATAACAAAGATAATAAAAAGATTGAGAAAATTTCACATGCATGGACATGCCGATTAAATTTTATACCTGTAAACCTATTTATAATTTATACAATTGTACTCGTTCCCATCCCCATTTTAAAAATAAATTTTACTATCAATCGTCGTCAAAAAATAATTATATAGAAATACTAACTAATTACTCATGCTCATTTAGATTTATAAAATATTTAAATATTTGAATCTGATTATTGTTACGATAGTAAATTAGTTACACGTTTTGACAAGACTCAAACATTATATAGTCATATATATCTACAATATACATCATATAAATACCCTTAACTTTTTTGGTATTGTAAATATAGTTAACTGACTCATTCTTATCTCAAAATCGTATATTAACACGACTTTTCGAATACGTTTGGATTTATAGAATAAGTTATCGTAATGAATATTATCCGTCCGACAAGATTACATACCAAACATTAATAATAAATTGTAGAAATAAAAATCATCATTTAGGTTTCAATTTAATAATATTCAACAAAATGTGAAGTTTACTACATAGAATAATTGGTGAGTCGCACTTAAAATGTAGTATATATTTGTAAATCCAAATAAAAATTAATTTCATCATTAATAATGGCAGCCAAAAATGTTTTTTTAATAATTAATTTAGTTAGTTCTACCACTCTACACACAAAACACTACGTTCTTAATTTCCGTACTAAATAATCATGCTTGGTTAGACGGATAGAGTAACATATATAAAATGATGTTTGCATTTTTTCCAATCAAGATCAACATTTAATTGATGACGTGACTACGTAAATTTCATTTGGACTACATTGTCAATTTATTTTGATGAAATAAAAATCCTAGATTTTATTTGACGTGGAACTATTATATTCCTTTTGTAGTAAGATCAATGCTAATATAAATTAATTGATGTCGTGATCAAATTTTATATACCGATAAAGATTTCAGTAAATGTACAGCTTTAAAAAAAAAATAACAATCTGAACTGAAAAATTAAATTAAAAGAATAAGTAAATGAGATCATATTTTATTTAGCTTACGTTAAGTTTTTATAACTTTTATTTTCTGAGAGGATGCTCGAAAGGTCCAACTTACTGTAGTACATATTTTTTTATATATACACACGATTATGAAACAAATTTTTTTCATTAATCTTCCAACTTATGTGAAATTTATGGATTCTTTTATTCATATTCTATAATTTTTCCAAACCGCGATTCGAACATTTAGTAGTTTTCACTTATAAAATTAAAGATTAGAAATATTATGTGTTTTATGATACTATTTCAATCGTTTTAGTCTTCAAATATAAATATTGTTTCGTCGAAATTATTTTACACTAGTTTTCATATACTAGGCCGTGTTTGCTAATATATTGATGAGACATAACTAACTTTTTGAAAAAGGAAACACTGTTCTTCATCATTTTCGACACGTATATCTATTACTTGTATTTATTTACCAATCAAAATCGCGACGAATCTTGATTTTACATAAAAAATTCATATTTATATTTTGAAATTATTGTGACATAGTATATCATAAATCCAATATTTTTGGCGATTTAATTTCTTTAACTTGTATATATAGTTTATTTGGAAACACTGTAAAAGTTTTTTTTTTTATTTTTATGGATAACTGCAGTCACCGCCACATATATATACGAATAATAAAAGTCAATCTATAATTATCAATATGTTTTACACATTTTTCGAAAGAAATAAAAAAGTTGGAGGGGCCAATGTCATTAGAGAAACAATATATTATCCTCTCATCTAGGAGAATGTGTTTGTATTTTTATTTTGTGCAGCAAATTAATTATTAAATTAGAGATAACCATGGGATCAACCGAGATATGGACCCACGATTAAACAATTCAAATTGTGGATGATTTAGAATTATATATAAGAAATTGAAAATTCCCAGATTATTGCTATAAAGAAAAGAAGCAAAATTAAAATGGTACACTCAGTTAGCTCATGTTGAAGATTGTTGACTAAAGTTTGAGCACTTGAAAATTAATCTAACAAGTTGGCTTATGAGCGTAACTAAACTTAATTAATATAAATAAAATTCAAAGGGTGAATATTAATATCTAAATAATTCGAGGCTCTTGAGAAGGTGATTGAAATGTGAGAAATAAATAAAATGAAGATACTAAATTACTTTTAAATTTCTAATTCATACAAAAATGATGATTCTCGATAGCAAAACACAACAAAAGTGAGATTACGACTCACCAATAATGCTTCGCATATTATTGTTCAAACAATAAATTGACATATTTTTCTAACTAATTAATTCGATATTCCCAATGTAAATTTGATATAAATCATCATATTTTTCTAAACAAAGCAGCCCATTAATTTAGGTATTTATTTTGGCGAAACATAATTAATACAGTTGGCGGCTACGTTGTAGAGACGACAAAATTCTCTTAGTTTAGTACAATGAGGCACCAATTTTATCATATTGAGTTCATCGAGTAGAGTGTTATCTAACCTACTTGCCTACAACTAATTATGGGTTGTTGCTTTTAATTTTAGGATAACAAGCCACAAAATAAGCAAATTACAATAATAATATTATACTCAAAATGTTATAACTAATATATGGGGATGTCAAAAAAGTCCGAAACCGACGGGCCGATCCGAACAATCCGATAAAAAAGGCGGGTTAGGGCCAAAATATTATAACCCGAAATAAAAAAAGTCTGATTGATCCGAACTGAAAATAGTCCGAGCCCGAGTGGACTAGCCCGAAAACCGAGTGGGTTGGCCCGATTAACCGATTTAATCTTGATTACTTTATTTTTTGAACTTTTTAATAAGATTTTGATGTTTGTAAATCGTGATTTTATTTTTTCCAACGTCTAATAAAAGAATTTATGGCATAAAAATTGAAAAATGATAAATATTTATGTTAAATATGTGTCAAATCACTAGTAAACGCGATGTAATTTTTGTTAAAAAATATTTATCAATAAAAAAAATAATATTTATTATTTTTTAATAAATATTCCGGCCCCACAAGCTAGCCCGAAACCAAGAGGGTTAGGGTTAGGGTTAGGGCCGTAATATTTTAGCCTCGAAATAAAAAAGTCCGACTGGCCCGAACCGAAAATAACTCGAAACCGAATGGACTGACCAAAAATTGAATGGGCTAGCCCGATTGACATCCCTACTAATAACTAGGCTGGCATAGTGGAAATTATATATACACGACGTTTTATTAAGTCGAATTATACGTATTTCGAATAAGTTGCCGAAGGTGTCATCCTGTTCATCCCACACTCGGAAAACGCAAAACTAAAATTGATAGAAAAAGTCATATTTATTGAGCTTATAATGTACTACTAATGATTGGACAAGAGCTATCACAAAAATATACGGTATTGGATTAAATCAATGTATTTTTCCTTAATTTTAGGTATATTGTTTAGTTGTTGTAACTCAATGTATTTTATAAATTATTTGAGCTTATATTTTCCAACAAATTATAATTATGAAAAATAAGTTTCCAAAAGAAAAAGAAACTCATAAATCCTAATTTATTTGTTCATAATCTTATAGGTGACGATTAATTGGTATGTATATACATATGGGGAAGGGATAAAATACACCCCCTATTTAAAATAGGAACTAAGGACCAATCTGATCTATTAATTTTGAAGATTGTGCGGTTTAGATTTGATGAGATTTTATTTTCAAAATACATTTATTATTTCGAAATTACTAAATTTGCAAATGTGTAGAGT
>JAYJMF010000030.1:47578-60889 GCA_036873715.1 Salvia sclarea
AAGAAAAGACCTAAATAGGAGCGGGCCTTTGACTAATGCGGGCTTTGCAGATTATTTTTTTTGGATACCAAACAATGTGATATAACTCCATCTATATTTGTTATCTTGAGTTTATTTATAATATCAAACACGCCCTTAACGTATGCCCCATAATACAATAACTATCTTTTTTGAGTATATGTTGCAAGTGAGAATATGACGTGCAAATGAAAATATTGTTTCATATAAAAAGAGGAAAATACACGCAAATGCATGGAGATATTCTATTGAAAAAAAAATCAAACATTGTAATTTGAAAATTGTGAAGTAGAAATTTAATTATATTGCAAAAATAGTTACACCTAAATGCATTAACGTATGTCCAATAATGCAATAATTATTATTTTTATTATATGTTGCAAGTGAGAAAATCTTGTGCAAATGAAAATAAGAACTAGTATTATTTACATAGATTTTTTTTTTTTAAATATTGTTTCATATCAAATAATTAAAAAATAGGAAAAAAAAAACGCAAATGCATGGAGGGAAGCCTTCTGATTTTCAAATAATTATAAGAATAAAAAATCATGACAGTAATAACGTACATGCTGAGAAATTAAGGTGCAAATCTGATTAATTATGGTTAATTAATTTCCAATCAAGTACACAGGTTGCTGAGTTGTAATGCACGTAAAGTTAAACTTTGCAGTAAGATAATAATGCAATCAAGATTTAATCAATTAATTATTAATTAATTTGCTAAGATTTAATTATTAAGCCCACGCATGGCTCTCCGGGAATCTCTCTCCTCCCTCGAATGAAATGGATTGGACTTTGCTGTATTTATTAACATTTTTGGGAAATGAATTCTAGGGTTTTTAAGTCATCATTTTTTTAATCGAGATCACATAATTTAGTATATTTTTTGTAATCTTCAATGTTGTGTACTGTTTTAATATTACTTAATTAATGCAATCGTTTTATTTTATAATAATTTCCCCCATTCTTGACGGTCCGATGCTATTTTGTTGAGCATGTTGCGATGACTTGTAATCATTTTTGTCGAACTATAATTTTATTGAGAAAAGCAAAAATGTAATTTCTTATAATTTGGGCTTTTGACAAATTTAGATGGATTATAGGTTTTTGCGAACCATGCACATGAAAGAAAGAATAGAGATGAGACATTGTAATCATATGCATCTCAAATTTCGATGATGGTTGCTCAACCTAGCTATATTTCTTTTAATATTGGGGAAGTCCTAATTATCTAGTCCTAGTTAGGGATGCCAAAAATTGGATCATATATCCAATCCAAAATACTATTTTTTTGTTGGTGGTGATTTTGAAAATTAAATTATCGGGTACTTTTTAAAATTGAGCTGGATCAGCTCGAGTCACGAGTCTTTTGAATAGTTGATCCAGCTTGATCCGACCTAAAAAATTGATCGAATTGGCACCATTCCGGACCAAAATCATAATCATTGCATGAAATTGATGATATATCGGTCCCTAATACATGGAATATGATAACTATCTATACGTTCAGATGAACTTCGAAACTGACAACTTCTTCCTCGAACGAAATCATTAGAAAAAATTTCTAAACTGTACATGATTGGGTTGAGTCTACGAGTCTTTTGAATAGTCCAGCTTGACTCAAACTCAAAACTTACCGGATTGGCACTAACCCCAGATCAAATCAGAATCATTCCAGAACGTTTCCTGCCCAACACATGGGATATATATAATAACCATCTATACGTTCGTTCTCGAAAACGTACCAGACACCGGGTCGACAATCCTTAAAAGATTAATAACTTATAACCTAACATGCTCCCACAACATCCAAAAACACTCTTCAAACTTTTCTTGTACCCCTCATAATAACTTCTCATACTACTCTACATCTTTTACAAGTAAATAGACTTTATATATACTTAAAAGAATACTTTTGATATTATTGTTATTGGGTACTTGAAAAGGTAGGATTTTAAAAGTTAGCTAGAATCCTATGTATTATTTGTATTTATCCATGTACCACGAGGGTGTCCGGAATTGGTAGGGTAGGTTAGGATTGGAATTTGGAAGAGTCAATTATATTAGTGGATTTGCAACCAAAAAGTCTATTTGTCTATGTTTCAAAACAAGAAAGCCAATGGCTATGCATATTAGTGTCGTACCTCTCTAATTAAAATGCTTTCTTTATATATACACCCTCCCTTTATGTATGTGCACAATTTGGCATACGCAATATTCCATCAATCATATCATTATTCTCACCTTTTTTTTCTACCATCTACAATGGGTGTTATGTTTCGCAATTATTGTTACATTACATACATTCATTGTCTTTTTTTTAGGGTACATACATTGTCTTTTTATTTGGTCGTATTATCCTTCACCTTTTATTGATTTTTATGTATATAAAAATAATGATAAATTGGCTATATTACATACTTCCCGTAAGCATCAGTCATGTTTAGGCCATTTAACATTTTATGAGCTCTACAAATTCATTCCGCAAACAATTGAAAAAATGGATAAATCGAGGTCTGATTTAATGTAATTGGTCCTCGTCTGCATGCGGTCTTATAAACTTTCATTTGTTCTGATATTATGTATGTACCATTTGTAATTATGAAAAACGATGTAAATGACAATTTTTAAAATATAAGAATGAACTTAAATGCATATAACAAAAAATATCTATCCTAAAGTGACCTAAACATCATGTTAAGTGTTATATTAAAAAATGTCATATTTTATAAAAATTATTGATCATATGCCCTAGTTTGAGTGAGCAATCTAATATATTTTATATTGATTGATTATTACTGTTTTTTTTCAAAATAGTCTTATTAACTCTCAATTTTTTACACATTAATTTATACTCGTGCAAAAAAAAGACTCCAATTAATGGACTGGCAAACTCGATCAGGTAGATCAAAAAGGTAGGTAGTCAGTTGAACTGCTACCTACTTTTTCATATATAGTAGTATATTTTTGTGATACGAGCACATATGTGTAAAAAATTTGTCTTTTTCCTATACTTGTATTGCATAAATACAAATATTATGTAATATTATTGTATGACAGTATCATCTGCCACAAAAAAAAATCCTTTTACATTCACCCCTAATCGTGATACTCTGTGACTTAAAGATTTTCCAAGATTTAGGTAAACTAATTTCATTTTAAATTGAAAGGCTTTGAAAATTAAAACATATGGTGAATTGACTAAATAGCTCAACCGTGAATTTTAAAAAGATTTGAAACATATTGAAATACGAGGTTTTAGGTTTTTACAGACAGTCGTAGAGTGTAACTTCATACTACCTATCAAACTCAAATAAATGAATAAAAACATAGTAAAAAAGTAAAATCACATTAATTCGAGGAACTAGGAAGGGATGTGACACATATAAAGATATAATAGGGCCGGTGACAATGGGCCCTACGATAAATTCTATGAACATTTGTATATGTCGAGGCATTTCTCAATATTTAAATTACTTTCATCAATAAAAAATTGAAAAAAATAATAGTACCACCACTTTTCGGAATTAAATTTTATTGTTGGGTCTCCATCAAGCATCCACCAATAATAGAAGATAGCTTAGAAAATTGTTGGACCTACCAAACTGCATTATGTAATATATAATACTATAGCTACGTGAATATTAATTAAATTTTAGTATTTGAGGTGAAGAAGAAAAAGGGTGTTGGATAAATGAGTGGGGTCTCATGCAATGAGTGAACCAATAAATAAACATAATAAATAGAGATAAATTTGTGGCCCACTAATCATGTGGAATTTAAAACCAACTCTTCTTCTTGTTTTTTTCTCCTACTTTCTTTCTTCCCCCTTATCGCATGACATTATTATGTGGATAACATAAATCCAATTTACAATATATATTTATTTTAACGTTTATTGGCGTTAAAATACACGAATTTTGATCGAATTCGAATTTTAGACATGACTTTCAAAACCAATTTGTAAATACACAAATTTATGGTATCATTTTGATTTTGAACACGCGTCTATCATCCTCTGAAGTTGAACCTGCGTTAGAGGACAAAATTGACACTACGAACGTCGGAATCTACAAAATGACGATGTTTTGCTTAAAACAAACATAAAAATCTCACCGAAGTTAAAAATCAGAACGACATCAAAGGTTGTGTGATTACAGGTTGATTTTAAAAGTCACATGCAAAATTCGAATTTGACCAAATTTAGTGTATTTAGGTGCAATAAACCCATTATTTTTAAACATTCATTTCTTACATACAAAAATTCATATATATATATCTTTGAGAATCATCCATGCAACATTCATACATACACCGCTATAATAGTTTCTTTTAGGACTTTGGTAACTATATTTTATTTTATTTTCTAAAGAAAAAATTTAATGGAAAAGAATTAAGAATAAAGAGTGACGTGTGTAGAAAAGTGGGAGGGAAAAGAAAAAAATAGTTGACTAAACTAAATAGTGGTCTGAAAAATAAAAATTATGGGCCCAATTTAATTGGAAAACCTGATAAGTGGGCCCATAGCCTTCTCTCTGCCTACTGCCAGCCTTGGACTGTCTTTTCATACTTTTTTGGCCTAAATAAATCAACCACCCCAATTTTTTCTCTTTCTAATTCCCAAAAAATTGAGAAATTGAAATGAATCGAATCTAATCTAACCCCATAAATATATTTATTTTTAATTTTATTATATTATTATTAGGTATTTTTACTAAAAGTGTAGTGTAAGTATTTTTGCTCGATGAATATTGATTGGTTTGTTTGCTACAATTGGTTATTGAATATTTGACTATATTATTATGCTAATGCTAGGTTTTGTATAGCTAAAGTATTATATTAATCATTAATATTTGATTATTTATATACTAATGATTAATTTTATTATTAAGGAAAATTAGTGGAGTAATACATCCTAGCTCTACCATATCTCTTGTTTCACTTCTTCTGGAACAATCACTTTTTTGATTATGGATCTACTACCAGAAATTCAATGCGTAATTTCAGCATTCAATGTTTATTCCTGAATAATCTCATTTTTCAATTATTCAACCATTTCATTTTACCAAGTTCAATGTTAGCCCAAAACTTTTGGATAAAATAATAAAAAAAAATGGCTGGATTATTCGATTCAACTGATCTGATAGACAATTCGGTTTTTTCGATTCGACAGTCATTAGCAATAAAAGCCGTTGAATTAGCCCTATGGCAAATTTGATGCATGCCAAAATATTGAATTAAATTCCGTAATTACTAATATTTTAGAATTAAACTTGTGTATGGTATGGATTAAATTTATAAAAACCCATTAAGTAATCGCAGTCAGACTATAACTAGAATTTAATAGATATGTATAATTTTTTAAAAGAAATGATAGATACCTAGACCATTAAATATGTGTAAGGGGATCAAGTTTCCTTTTCTTTTCGAAATGGTTTGTGACAAGCTCATGTTCAACTATAGTATAGTAATATGCTACATATTTTTGAAAATCTTTACGACTGAATATTTTGATTCGATTTAATATTTTACTTTTAAAGTGGGAAAAAAGAGGGTTTAAAAAGTTGATCCACGTTTGAATTTTTATAAATTAATTATCACCGACAAACTCCCTATACCTAATACTATGACTCTCTTAGCCCATTAACGTAGGATAACATTATCCCTAACAATTTAATATTTTATATTCAGCCTTTTCTTGCTCACATCTTCCTAAAATTTATATTTTAATTAAGTTGATCGTATGGTTTTAAGTTGACCTTATTAAAAACTAATCTCTAATTAACAATAAATAAAAATCAAAAGATCATGCATTCCACATACTAATGAAAGCTATACATAACAAAAGTATTTCAAAACAAGTGACACAAGATTATAATAACTAAACACATTTTAAATACCCATTGAAGAGACTATTTTTTAATCATTCCTTTTAACTCACCCCATTATTGACTAGCTTCATCGTCATTTTCCAAAAGCAACATTTGAATCCATCTATGTAAAAAATAATTTAATTAAGTATGCTTGTATATATATGTGACGTTTAAGTTAAGTAAAACAAAAAAAAAACAATTGGAATTACATGGCTCGATGAAGACTTCGCCAAAAATCTCAACGAAATTCAATTTAGTTTATTTAAAATTATAACCTTTTGAAATATTTTTTAACCGATAATTTAAATCAAAACGAAAAAAATAAATGAGGTTGCAAGATTTGATTTGATTAATTATTTTAATTAGATTGAATTGGAATCAATTCCTGTTGTCATGCAGAATTTTCTGTGAAAAGTAGTTATTTTATGGAAAGTCGTCAAAAAAGTAACAAAAATGTCAAACTAAACCAACTATTTTCGGTGCTTAATTCGTTTGTGAATTTCCGACTCTTTCATTAATGATTAAAGGACTATGTTTTCTCACTGTTTGAGATTTTGGCGGTTTATATTTGTCGACATATGAATTTTTCAATATAAATATTTATTTATTTTTTTGAGTATACATAGACACACACACACAGTATTTTACTGTAGAATGTGTGAGTTTCCAATTATATATATATATATATATAATTTTATTTTGCTTTAGAATAATATATACGTATTCTTTCTTTTTGAGAGCATATATGTACATGTATTTAATATTTTTATTGCCAATCCTATTATTCCAACATTATATTCTTTTAAATTTTCAAAGAACAACGGACTCTCTCGTAGAGGAAATTATTTATATTTCTGATTGATTAATTGCAAAATTCCAATGTATAATATACTCCCTCCAATTTATAATACAAGTCGTCCCAAGCTTGTGCACACATATTAATAAATTATTTTTTTCTCTAAATTATCCCTAATTAATGCTTATTTAATTAATAGTTGGCAGCCAAATAGATGAAAATACATATGAATATGGAGAGTTAAAATGACAATTTTGGCACTTAAACTCAAAACGACATTTATAAAACAAAAAATTAACAAAGCCAAAACGTCATATAATATATATCGGAGGGAGTATTAAGTAGCCAAAATGTCCGAGTTCTAAATAATTACACCAATAGACGTAATATCAAATTTCGATAAACTATGAGTACTGATAATGATTTATCTTTTAATAATGTGATTTTCTCTTCCCTACAATGATCTCAACAAGATAGGACAAATATTATAGGATTTACTTACGATAAATTTGCTTTACACAACTGCTGCAATTAATTGTTTTATTAATAACATACAACAAAGTCGGTTGAAAGGAACAACAAAAGCCTATGATTACTGAAGATATTGCACTAGAATTAATTAGCTAAATAATTACATTTTTTAATTATTAAAATTGCACCTAGGATTAGGATAATTATATTCTCAATATGCTATATTTCAACGGCACATTAGTTAATGCAATTAGCGGATAAAATGGAATAAAGTTTAAATACACATCAATCACAGTTTGCAAAGTTGTGATAGACGCAAACCTAAAATCTTAAACGTGTGACGACTACCAAACTCATGAAATTTACATATCATACTTATCCAAACCACTTTTCCAAATCATGACAATTTTGTAATTATATCTTTGCGAACATCAATAGATTTGCAGCTATCAAATTTTGAAAAGATGTGTAGACAATAATCTTTATAGAATAACGATAATCAAGCATGCATGTGATTAAATTTTTGGTCAATTAATTTGTGTAACATTGTCAATCAAATATATAGCTCCATAAATTACTTTCACAATTAAAAAAGTACACATTCCGAACAGCATAATAATTTTTAAATAAAGAAAAACAATAGTTGGGTAAAATTCACAATCACTATGACAATGTGGTTGATTCAAGGTCTCAAAAATATCAAATTAGGTAAAAAAATGTACTATTTGGCTATTTGCTATAATTAGAGATAAAAATTACTTTAATACCTCCTACCCTTAGTACACCACCAAAAACTTCATAGACAAATACCTAATACTTTTTTTTTATATATATAAATTAGAATATTTAATTTCTAACTAGATGATTCATGAAAAAATTAATTAATTTACCGCCCAATGTGATTCAATAATTGAGCTTCACTTGAGGATTTATCGTCCACTTCAAACGTAAAATGGACTACCCACTAAAGTTGATAAATGGTCCAAAAAGATTAATATACACAAAAAAATGTACTATAAGTTTTGTTGTAAAAAAGAGATTGAAATACAAATATACAATTACTACACCAACCGTCACACCAACAAAAATAAAGTTATTGATGAGACCATATTTTCAAAAATGAAATACGCAATTTTTAGCCATGTATTTGGTCTACTTGCGTTGTCCATAACTTTTGCAAGTAATAATGGTTTGTTTGATAATAACCTAATAAAAAGATATATACATTTAATTGATATGGTAAGCCCATACCTCTATATCTCACTTAATTTCGCCCTTTCATATATTGGAAAACTTTTATTTAAATAGTAAACAATGGAAGCTTTAAGATGTCAAATTCATACTTTCTATGGAGGCCTCAGCATAAAAATGCATCTCAAATCCATTAATCAATTTATAATTATGCATATCAAATCGAGCATTGATTTTTATGTTATATAACGGACTAATGATGTATATATTATATTTAAAGGTTTAGAATTAAAAAACAATGTAAAAGAATAATATTAACTCGAACAAAACATGATTGGTGCGTTATTTTATACTTTCAGATACATCAGAATAGATAAAAACATTATGTAAAATATAAAGAAAAACATAATATAGTGAAAACATTATTTTGTGAGTAAGACAACACACCCAGTTTGAAAAATCAGTCTGAATCATCCATTAATTAATAGTATTATTTAGGATGATGCGAAATATGACTCTTTACTTTATCATATTCGTGGACAATTTTTATCCTTACAATATGATGTTATTTAATCCTACCATAGCAAATACAAATATTGGGCTTTAACACAATCGTAAAAGAAATATATTTGGGCAATTTATAAAGGAAGCCTAAGATGGGCCTTGGCCCATTTAGCACAAATCAAAACATATTTTCATGGGCCTTGGCCCATTAAACTGCATATATCGAAGATTTCGACGAAATTCGAACCCTAATTTCGAGCTCGATGCAGCAGAAACCCAGATAATCTCTTAAAATTCTTCAAACAATTACAATCTCTAATTTCTTCTTCTTCTTAACGTTTCTCATTGATTTTAGTTTCTCTAATCTTGTTTCGATTTTGCTGCAATCGCCTCCATCGCCACAGATTTCTTCCATTTGTTGCGTGACAGATTTTCCCCCAATTTGCTCAAATTTTGATTCCACTTCCTAATTTCGATAAGTTTGTTGATTATCAATAATTTCATTTGTAGACTGCGATTCACAAAATCTGTTTATTATCGATATTTCCCCCAATTTTATTATCTGGATTAGGTTGCGTTTCGATAAAAAAAATTCCCCAATTGAAATTAGGGCTGGTGATGACGAACAATGTTGGCAAGAGCTGCGACGACATTTATGCGCAATTCACGGCTTCTCACCGTGGTGTTGTTGCTGCTTTGATGAATGTGCCAATATGCTAATCTGAGGCCTCAATTTGATTTAGTTTTCAAATTTTACCATTTTGATTTTGAATCCAAAATTTTCAAGTTTTGGAATGTGTTCTTCAAATCTTCACCGTGTTGCTGTGCGATTTTTTGGGTTCAAAATGAAGATGCTTTTGAATTTGATCATTTTTCCTATTTTCGCAATGCTGATTTGATGATTAAATGTAACAACGAAAGAGAGAATTCAAGAAAATCTGCAACTTCATTCATATCACAAGATGTTTACATCAATTTGAAAAAGAAATCAAAACAAGTTATTATTCACAAGCAATTTTGGTGTCGAAGCTGCTGAGGCAAAGAGCAAATGCTTGGAAAGCAGACAATGGATACTGATAATCCATGGTGAAGGTATCCTTCCCCACCTTCCCAAACTGGAGGATAACATCCTCGCCGTCGCCGGCGACGAGCTGGAAATTCTTCACCGACGCGACGGTCACCCGCCCGTTGAAGTTCAGGCACCAGCACTGCAGCTGCTCGTGCCACCGGGGCGATTTGTTCTTCAACACGAGCGCCTCATCCGTCTCCGTCGGTGGCCAAGTCGCCGTGACGGAGCCGTCCGCCCGCGTTGACTTCGACCGGAAGAACGGGAACGAGTCGGAGCTCGCGGGGAGGAGCTCCGTCTGGGTCGGGGCCGCTCCGTCCGGCTCGACCGCGGAGGCGGCGATGGCGTCCATGACGCACTGCATCCGCCTCGGACCCCTACGAACGGTGGAAATTCGAATACAATGTGTGTGTTTGTTTCTTAGGGAGGAAACGAGCTATCGAGAGACGAGAACTCACCTCGAGCCCAAGACGTTCAGCTCGTAGGAGACGTGGGCGATGGGGTAGTTTCCGGAGGGGACCCTCGGAGAGACTTGCCTCGTCCCGACTATACGGGTCGAACGGGACCTAGTGACTTTGGACGCGCCGTTTGGAGGCTGAGCATCGTAGATTGTGAACTTCGTCCCGAGAAAATTAGACCTAATGATGTTG
The DNA here is from genome assembly GCA_036873715.1 of Salvia sclarea. Lineage (NCBI taxonomy): Eukaryota > Viridiplantae > Streptophyta > Magnoliopsida > Lamiales > Lamiaceae > Salvia > Salvia sclarea. Next base: position 58,148 of record JAYJMF010000030.1, read on the forward strand.
CATAAATGAGAACTTTCAACATTTAAAAGGCTTTGGATTCAGAAATGGGATTTTACCTTAACTTGCCAATGTAGTTGCTGCTGCCTTTCAAAACATCGTCACTCTTTAGGGATATTACGTAGTCGGTATACGTTGGGCGCCTACATCTCCGAGCAGCGAGCAAGAATTTCCCCTCGTCGTTCGAAGCTGTCGAAAGATGAAGCTGCTATTAGCATTGCAGTAAGCAGAAAACTGTATTGTGCTATAACATACCAAACACAGTTATGAATTCACCTTGGCTGAGATTGAGGTAAAGGTGATAGGTTTGCATCCCGCGATTCCGCTTTATGAAGCATTGAATCCAAGAGCTTCTCGGACCGGGCTGCAACGTGATAAGAGTAAAGATTAAGGAAACAGCATAACAATATCGCAACGACGCAACCCTACTAAGCCGTTATGTGATACAAAGCATTCACCATTGCTAACACTACTTCATAGCCACATATAAGTTGTACTCAAATTTTCTCACCAAGCATTGAATTTTATACATACACACACATTATATCCAAATGAATGTTATTAGCTCTCCTAATCAAAATTCAAGAGCATAGCAATCAAGATTCTTGCAATGCTAACTAAATCAATGCTAACAAGAGAATTTCCACTCCATTCTCCTCAATTCTTCTAACCAAACAATTGAATTTCACACACACACACACACATTATATCTAAATCAATGCTTATTAGCTTTCCTATGCAAAATTCAAGAGCATAACAAAACAATCAAGATTCTTGCAAGTTGCAATGATAGCTAGCTAGATCAATGCTAACAAGAGAAATTCCACTCCATTCTCAAATTTTCTCACCAAACATTGAATTTTCACACACACACACACACACACACACACACACACACACACACACACACACACACACATTAATATCCAAATCAATGCTTATTAGCTCTCCTAAGCAAAACTCAAGGGCATAACAAAACAATCAAAGATTCTTGCAATGCTAACTAAATGAACAAACACATCAACAGAAACGTGCAGCATCCAAAACCAAACCTGCTTGAGAGAAATGGGGAATGTGATCTTCCCAGAAACCTGCAGAGTCCCCACAATCTCCTTCATGTTCTCCCTCCAGCTCCTGCAAACACCAGCACAGGCAACCACATTGCTTCTCCGACGCCACGTCGACTCCGATTCCTCGATCCTAATCAGCACATCCCTCAAGAGCTCTGACGGCATATTCGCCCAGCAGCTCTGCCTAAAGGGATCCACAGCCGTCAATGGAAAATCTTCCACTGCGTGATGAGACCTCGACCTCATCCCATTACCAAATCCCTTCCTACTCAATGGCATAGCTCTAATTCAACTATTCCCCAACAAATTGCAGTCAATTCAAATCAATCAGAAAATCCCCCTTTTAAAGGATTAGGGTTTAAAGCAGAAAACTATCACACACTTTAGATAACGAAATCAATGGCTGTACTCAACCGAATTTACACTTAATTGCAAATAATTAGCTAAAAAACAGCGAGCAAAACCCTTCCTACTCAATGACATAACGCTAATCCCACTCTTCCCCAACCAATTGCAGTCGATTCAAATCAATCAGAAAAACCCCCTTTTAATGAATTAGGGCTAAAGCAGCGAAAGCAGCAAATTAATACACACAGATAAAAAAGGTAAGCGTTTCAGATAACGAAATCAATGGCTGTAATCAATCGCTACCGAATTTACACTTAATTGCTAATAATCAGAGGAATCAGCAAACCATAGGAAAATTTTGCTGCGGATTAACAATCTGGGGATTTTAGATATATGGATTAGAAGAAGATATTGTGTGATGCGGATTTGTTGGGGAATTATGGTTTATATAGTTGGGAAAATTGAAGGGATTTTTATCCTTTTTAACGAATTTTTGTGAGTGTTGCTGTTGCTGTTCTTCACGAGAGGAATAATGGTGATTTTTGGCGTCGCTTTCTGTAGTGGCAATTTGGCTGATGCTTATGCTTCTTCATCTTTGTTAAACTTTTATTTTATTCCATTAATTTGATTAGAAAATTAGTTTCTTTTAATTAAATTAGTGTTTAATTGGTGTTTGTTAAAGTATGATGATCTGTTGAGTTACGTGAAAATAAAAATTCAATTCTATCCATATTTGATGACGCAATCAAATGAGATTTTTGTTGGAGAATAGAACAGAACAAAACAGTGTTCCTGCACTGTTTAATTTTTCGTTAATTATTTAATTTGGATGGTTTAGTTGAATATAATTCTGATCATTTATGAATGAATATAATTGATTAGCTACAAATTTTATTTTATGATGATCAATCTATTTTGGTATTGGTGTATAATTTAGCTCGTAGAAGCAATGTTGTGAAAATCGGACCGGACCGGTCGGTTAGACCGGTTTAATTGCGAACCGGTCACGGGGGCAGTTCGATTTTTATATTTTTGCAGAGTTCTAAAAAATCGATGCGAACCGCTTAAAACCGGTAAAAAACCAGTGAACCGGTGACCCAATGAACCGATTTTAATTAATTTAAATAATTGTACAATGAGTAAAATGATAAAGGTGAGATTTGAACTCATGACCATTAGGTTGGTAGGCTAACACAACAACCAACTACACCAATTTCACATTTTTGATATAAATTATGTGATTAATTGATTTATTATTATTATTATTATTATTATTCATTTGTAATATTTGTAATTATTATTGTTAAATCAATATTGTGTATTATTG
>JAYJMF010000030.1:61679-75990 GCA_036873715.1 Salvia sclarea
AATTAATTTATCTTATTAATAATTTAGTGAAATATTTGTATATTTTTATGTAAACAACTATATACAATATTAAAAATCAAATATTTATGGGACATTGATTTTTTTAGTACGGGTCGACCGATCGAACCAGTGACCCAGTGACCCAATCATATGACCGATTCAGTGTCCGGTCCGGTTTTCAAAACATTGCGTAGAAGTAGTGAGTGGCGTGATTGAAGTTATGTACGCAGATGCACCCAATAAAATAATAAATCGTGCTTGATTGTCATTTATTTTGAAACATTATTTAAATACTTAAAAAAAAAAAAACATTAACATATCCATTAGTATCTTTTGTTCGTTTATTTAAATATTGAAAGATTTATTGGCAGTCGGGAATGTCACGAAGGCCGGGATCCTTGCTACGTTGAATGGAATTTAACATTATTTTAATATATAATTTGTGAAAATAGAATTTAGGAGTTACTTACTTATTATACCATACAATCATCAAGATTCAAATATAAACCATGTTGTTTGTTTTAATGTATATTATTTCACAAGTTAAATAACGTAGCTATTAGTTATTGCTGGTTGTGGTTGGTGCGGAGAAAGCGGTTCACTTGGCGTCCAAATGAGTCACACACACATGTTTATAGGAATGGATTAAAATATAAATTAATTTTAAAATAAGAACTAGAAATCAATCTGAATTATTTATTTGTAAAGATCTATGATGTATGTATCATCTTCTCGGGTGAATTGATCGTCTTAGTTTGAATTTCAAAGGAGGCGATTTTTTTGTATTAAGATATTTTTCCAGCGTATTTCAATATTTTCATGGTGTATTATCATGAGTTTATAATCTAGGGCTTCTTTGGTAGAGAGATAGGGTTTCAGAAGGTTGGGTTATGGGGTAACCTAACTCGAAGATTTAAGTTTTAACATGTGATTTTAATCTCATATTTAGTAGAGTGGTCGGGTTAAATTCGAACTCAACGGCATTCTTTGGTAGGGTGGTCGTATAACCAGAGTTAAAAATTCGAAATTACAAATGTGCCCTCCATCAAAGTAATTAGGACTTGTTTGGGGTACTTCTCATTCACAATTCACACCTCCGGAAAAAAACTAGGGTTCAATGATTGTATGCGCGCTCCCGTCGCTGTAAATTCCTTCGCCAACTAGATCGAGCTTGTGGCCTTCAAGAGTAAAACCAGGTAATTACTGGGGGAAGAATCCTCTATTTTTTCTTAAGCGTGGATTAAAATTTGACTAAACTCTCGAGACAGCTCTACCAAATGGCTAAAGCGTGGATTAAAATTTGACTAAATTCCGGAGACAACTCTCCCAAAGAAGCCCTTAGTGGTTAAAACTTAAAAGTAGTTTGTACATTAACTCCATTTCCGCATACATATACAATGAATTGGAGTTGGGATTTCATAAAAGAATCACATCCAATTTGGTAGTAAGGCAAATTAATTCCAAACTAAAGTTTTATTTTTTTCGAACATTGATATGATAATGTTGTTGTCTGAATCAATTGACTATAGCTCATATTCCCATTGGACGCAACAACACATACATTTTATTCAATCACATTTTTCAAGATGAGAAATTGTGACATCCTACTTCCATTATTGATATTTGATAATAACCCCACATTAAATATATGGACAACTACTTCCACATTTGTAAATGTAGCAAAGCATCACTTTTTTAGTTAAAAGATTAGGAACTCAAATGACATTAATACACTTTTTATTATGTTGTACAAAAATATATTGCATACTATTTACAAACAATATTATTTTTATCTTTTAAATAGAGAAGGTTATACTGCTTGAATGTCTAGGACATATTAGTAATTTTATGATTCTAAGTTAATAGTAAAATTCACATTGCTATCATTAGAGACAATACCAACACTATTTTATTATTTGGAGTTTTTTTTTTCATTGAAAAGCGTACGTACAATAATTCTTATTGTGTGAGTCGTATAAAAATCAATGGTCTAGCTTAGTTCTTGTTAACATGGAAACGACTTTTTTATTTGTTTCTTCTATATCAATATACTTCGAAACATTTGCTCATAATTTCATTATATGTTATTGAAATACGAAATGAACTTATAAGGCCAGCATAAGAACAATATAATCTTATTAGTCAACAAAAATAAACCAAATCATCCTTGTTAAAATTATTCCCCAATGAGACACATTTACGTTAGGCCGGCCTAACGTTAGGCCTGACCTAATTAATGTATAAATAATGAGAGTGACAACAATAATAGGGAGCGGCAAACAACAAACGGCTACGCCTTCGACTTCGATAATTAATATATAGATAATGAGACCGGCAACAATTATGCTTTTACGGCTCGCACCGGATTCGCCTTTGGCTCCCCCTCACTCGACTCATGGCTTAGAATAGGAGCAGCAAACAATTGGCCTAACGTTAGACCGGCCTAACGCAAATGTTTGTCTTCCTCAATAATTTGTGAAGATTATCTTGAAAATATCAATATGCCCAATAAAATATATTCAATCTAGCGCGCCCCCGGCCTTAGATTCAGTATGCATTTCTTACTAATTTTAATCGAGCCACGCCAATTATAAAGTTAAATTTATATATATTAAGATCAATATAGAAACTTTTATAAATCACTCAAATTTCATTTGCCAAAATTCCTGCAAAATTCGACCGTTGGAATACTTTTTTTATATATGGATGGGACGCTCCCACTCCACCTTACCATATCTTGAGAAATGATAGAAAAGGAAAAAAATAAAATAAAAGTCAAAATGAGTTTATAGTAAAAATAATATCACAAGTCCTAAATAAAACAATAATACATCTATTTGACCCATTTACCCTTCACAAATTGCTCCAAGCCAAATAAGTCACGCCACCCACACGGGGGCAGAACAGACAATACACACCGATAATTTGAATTTTTGCATGCGCTGGAAATCCCGAGGCCGTGCGCCACGTGGCGAGTTTCCATTGGGTGGAAAAAATGATTAATTATAGAGTAAGACAGAGTTGCGGAATCCAACGCGAGGAAGTTTAAATTGTTTGCAGCTTCGTTCACTCTCACTGGTTTTAGCTTCACACAGTTAGTGAGTGTTTTAGTGTGTGAGAGAGAGAGAGAGAGAGAGAGAGGCGGCAGCGGCGGCCGTAGTTGAAGGCGGAGGATCAGAGGCGTTTCGAGGTGAGCTAGCTCCGCCGCCTCTGTTTTTTTGCCGATTGATGCGTATATGCATGAATTAATTCGTGAAATCGATTGTAGCTGCTTTAATCTAATTAGGCTTTGTTGTTTGTGGATAAGAAGTGGAATTAGGTTTTTGACATAGCTTAGCTGCTTCCTTTAATTGGAGAGGAGAAACTTGCATTTTTTTTTTGGAGTAAGCGAGTTGTGTGTGAATCACTGATGATTTCGGATTAGAAATCACAGTTTAGCTATGAGCTCAGCTGCTCTAATTGCAGCCTGCCAAAATTCAAATTGTTTTTAGTTGATTTTTCTCTAGATATGAATTAGGAGAAATTGAAGATAGCATGTGTGCAAATTCAAGGTTAAGTCAGAATCAAACTGAGCTAATTTTCAATTTTTTTTAATTTTTTTTTACAACTTTGAAGTTCTGCAAATCACAGTTTAGCTACGAGCTCACCTGCTCTAATTGCAGCGGCCAAACTTTAAATTGTTTTTAGTTATTTTTGCTTGAGATATGAATTAGGATAAATTAAAGATAGTATGTGTGCAAGGTTAGTCAAAATCAGACCGAGCTGATTTTCAATTTCATTTTTTTTTTACTTTGAAGTTCTGCAAATTTTTGAAGGAAGAAGAAGAAGATGATGCACACATGCATGAATTCGTGAATCGCTGCTTGCTTTCATCTAATTATACATTGTTGTTTGTGCAATAAGTAACTTAGCTGCTTCTTCAATTAACGTGGGGAAACTTGCAGTGTTTTACACGTGAATTGGAATAAGCAAATTGTGTGTGAATTGTGATGATCACGGATTAGAAGAAATCACACTTTAGCTATGAGCTCAACTACTCTAATTGCAGCGGCCAAAATTTAAATTGTTTTTAGTTATTTTGCTTGAGATATGAATTAGGAATCAAACGGAGCTGATTTTCAATTTCAGTTTGTTTTTTTACTTTCTATACTTTTGAAATTCTGCAAAATTTGGAAGGTAAGAAGAAGATGGAGACGACGAAGAAGGATTCATCACACTGGTGGTGGTTTGACAGTCACAGCAAGGGAAGTCCAAACCGATCCCCATGGCTCCAGACAACACTTTCAGGTGAAATTTACCTCTTTTTTTTTCTTTTGTTCAAATCCTTTGCTTTCAACCCCTTTTTTTGCACATAAAAAGTCTGTAGTTTGAGTTCAGGCTTTGAATGAATTCACTTTATTTCCACTTTAGATCTCACAATTTGACCGTTGGAGGTCTGCATATCTGTAGATAGAATCTTGAAAGTTGAAATCACCTTTCTATTTAGTTTCAAATTTGGATTGTGTCTTTTTCTTGCTTCTGTAGTTGCTTTGCAACACTGAGATTGAGAGTTCTTGATGTTTGTGTGCAGACCTTGATGAGAAAACGAAACGGATGCTGCAGCTGATCGAGGAAGACGCGGATTCCTTCGCGGCACGCGCTGAGATGTACTACAAGAAGAGGCCCGAGCTCACGAGCATGGTGGAGGACTTCTACCGGACCCACCGCTCCCTAGCAGAGCGATACGACCTAGTGAAAGCCGAGCACGGGAGCCGCCTCCCTTCCTCACCGTGGTCGACAACGTCGTCCCCGTTGCCCTTCACCAAGTACCGCCTCGAGAAGTCCCTGAGCCTGAGCGAGGCCGCCTACGACAGCTACTCCGATGCCTGTGGGCCCGATGATAATGATGAGTCGGATGAGTCTGAGGTCGACGATCCGGAGGAGGAACAGGACGACGTGGTGACCGTGGGCCGCGACGAGGAGGAGCTCTCGAGGCTCAGGGAAGAAGTGGCGAGGCTCGTGGAGGAGAACGAGAAGCAGAGGGGGGAACTCGAGGCGAAGGATGAGGAGAAACGCGAGGTTATACGGCAGCTAACACGAGGCATGGAGTTGCTTAGGGAGGAGAATGTGATGTTGAGAGAGTGCTTGAGCAAGAAAACACCCAAGAAGGAGAGCCAGGTTGAGTTTACCAAATTGAAGGAGAATTTCTTTGGGAGATTGTTCAATGGATTTGGGAAGCCACCAATTATTGCTCTCTAAATATTATTATTTCTATATATATATATATAAAAATATTATGGATTTTTTCACTAGCAAGGTTAGATATATGTCAATGTTGTAGGAATTTGTGTGAACTACAATTTGCTTTTGTCTGTGTCTTGATTTCACTTTCAACTAGTATTAGCTATCAATTGTATTCTTTATTCTTTTGTGTGTATTGTTTGTAATTTCAATTCCCAGATGTATTCTTGTATTCATGTTGTAAATTTTGATTACTTTTTTATGGTATTTTGTTCATTAGCAACTAGCAAGGCAGATATATGTCAATGTCAGCTAAAGAACAGAACAAATATCTAATGAACTCAACATTATTTAGAAATCCATAAAAATCATCAACATCTAAGTGTCTGAGACTCTATAATTACAAAAAACATGAATCACAAAATGAATAATACAATAGCTAGAGAAAAAAAAAAGAGTAAGAAGTGAAGAACCTCATCATTCAAACATAAAGCAAGCAAAGGAGCAGCATGAGCAGAGAAAAGAGCACGTCGAGGCGAGGCCCGTGTGAGGCGGAATCCAGCATCACGCCCATAGGCGAGAGGGCGTCTCCGGGGCCCGGGGCAGCCAATGCATCAGGATTTGGAGGGCTGGGGCTTGATGGAATCAAGGGAGCCGAGGAGTCGCTCGGGGCGAGCGTGGGCCCGCCCGGGGACGGGAAAACCGGGAAAAAGTCCGGTGACAGAGCGGGCGGAGACGACGACGAGGATGGGGAGATGGGGTATGGCAGCAATGCAGGTGCAGCAGAGATGGTGGAGGCTGGCAAATTGTCTCCAAATGCAAGTGTGAGTGAGAATGATATAATAGTGGTGATGAGGCAAATTTTGTAGTGAGGATTAGCCATTTATGGTTTGAGAAATGGGAAATTAAAGAGAAAGAATTTGTGTGAGGGATTGAAGTGGTAGTGAAATAAATGCAAGCAAGCACAAAGGCTTGAATGAGTGAATGAGTGAATGAATGATTGTTGGAGTCTTGAATCATGTTAACATGGTGGTGGGGTGGGGGGGTTGGGGTGGGGTGGGGGGTGAATGACAGGTGGCAGGAGGGGATTGGGTGGTGGATATGAGGGAAATATGTACAAACACATGGTGAGGAAAGGGACAAGATTTGATAAATGAGAACACATGTAGAGTGAATTGGCTAATGTTGTCTTGTTCCTAAATGGCTGTTTTTGGGTGCTAAAAAGTCTGTGGAATTCTTGTGTGTGTTGAAGGCATCTTGGTGGGATAGGACAAGTGAGTTCTTTTAAATTTTGGAATCATTTGGGCCACTTTTTTGTATTGGATGGAATAAAGGGGGTTTAGGTTAAAACTAATTTGATTTTTTTGGAATGGGATAAAATGTGACACTTTTTTACTATAAGATTGGAGAATTTGAAGGGTGTGGGGGAGGACAAAAATGGTAATGTAATTATTGTGGTGGAAGTGAGAAGAATAGTGTTTTGTTTTTTTCGAAAGAGATGAAAAGACAATGGGGTTTAGAAATTTGATGAAATTTTTAGGTAGGTATAATTTGAATATTTGGAGATTTAGAAGGGTGTGGGTGTGGAGGAGGACAAAAATGGTAAAATAATTATTGTGGTGAAATGTTGGTGTTGTTGTTTAATAGTGAGAAAAATTGTTGTGTTTTGTCATTTTGGGAAGAGATGAAAAGACATGGGACAGTTGTAGTTTTTGATGACATAATGTAAAATTATAACAAATCTTTGGATGTATGTCGTTTTCTCGTTTTACTCTTTTGTTACTAACATAATTGGGAATAAATAATTGGGCCTTAATTGCTAAACGAGGATTAATAAGAACAAAACTCCAACCTTAAAAAATGGCCCAATGGTAGTCTAATTTTGGGGCGCCCAATGTTTGTGCTATTTTTTTTTTTTATATATATAATAATGGGACATCGGCATAATAATAATATCTATCAATTTAGAGCAAAAATTATATTTCACTAACTTATAAGTTATTTAACAGCTTATTTATGTATCAAAATACTTTGTAACACTATAAATTTCTAAATAAATTATAAGGTTTTTTTTTTAAAGAAAATTATAAAATATTTTAAAGAGCTTATATATAAACTCAGTCATAATAACTTATAAATTTGACCTTCATCTCCACATTCATTACTCGTTTTGAGGTGTGATTGATCAAGTAGAGTCGACTTTAAATATGGCGATCACTAAATTAAAAAAAATATATATATGTTACGATATTATAAATAAGGATGAGCTAGCAAGGGCCCAAAATCGGAAGGGAGAAAACGGGCTTTATTGTGTTGGGCTGAATGGTAGAGCGCTTCGGCTATTCGGCTATTATTACCCAATAAATTCACTTTATCAATTCTCTTATTAGAAATTGTGTCACATTTTAATCAGCACATTTATAAGGGATATCGGGAATATATAAATGGATAACATGTGACAAATTCTTAAGATGTATATTAATCTTATATAAATTTTATATTCTAAATCTTTTCACGTGTTACAACAAATGATATTACATAAAGATGCAATAGAAAATCCAAACTCATACGAGAGGATATGAGACGAGAGAGGAAGTAATAATCTCTCACAAACCACAACTAACATGTACTCCTTCGGTCTCATTTCAATTGGCCTCCTACCTTTTGCACATAGATTAAAAAAAGTGTTTGTTTTTAGTGATAAAATAATATAACCCATCATTTTATGTGTTAATTATTTGCCATTTTAGGAAATAGTAAATTGAAATACGACATAGCGAGTATTGAATTTGGGCCTTTGATGGGTTAGATCAATGGTGGAGATTTACACTCAGTTGTACTAAGTGTTTGTGCTGCATGTGCTGCGCAAAGGTTGTGTTAGGTGTTTGTGATGTTTAAGTGTTAGGTGTTTGTGTTGTTTGTGCTAAAGAATATGTGCTACGAAATAATGAAATATGTATTAAACTCATATATTTAAAATCTGTGCTAAATAGTAATACTGAAAGTGCTACACACATATGAAATATATGCTAAATGAAAATTTCGCATCATATCCCACCCATATATATATATATATAATCAATTTGGTCTTCCACAATAAATCAACCATCCCTATAAACACACACACACACAAACGCCATGGCCAAAGAAGAAACGACGGCGGTGATCATCGTCGGCGGCGGCCCTTCAGGGCTCGCAACGGCGGCGTGCCTCGCCCGTCTCTCCATCCCTTACCTCCTCCTCGAGCGCGACGACTCCGCCGCCTCCATGTGGCGCCGCCGCGCCTACGACCGCATCCACCTCCACCTCCGCAAAGAATTCTGCAGCCTCCCTCACATGCCCATCCCCGCCGCCTTCCCCACCTACCTCTCCCGCAGCCACTTCCTCCGCTACCTCGACGACTACGCCGCCGCCTTCCGCATCCGCCCCTTCTGCCGGCGCTCCGTCGGGGCCGCCGCCCACGACGCCGCCGCCGGGGAGTGGCGGGTCGAGGCGAGGAACCTCGACTCCGGCGAGGTCGAGGCGTACCGGTCGAGGTTCCTCGTCGTCGCGACGGGGGAGTCGTGCGAGCCGAGGACGCCGGAGATCGAGGGGTTGGCCGGGTTCGGCGGCGAGGTTCTGCACTCGACGGCGTACCGGAACGGCCGGGGTTTCGCCGGGAAGAGGGTTTTGGTCGTCGGCGGTGGGAACTCCGGCATGGAGATCGCGCTCGATCTCGCCGAGTCCGGGGCCGACACGGCCATAGTCGTCCGCAGCCCGGTACGCATCTTATAATACTCCCTCCATCCCGCCGAAGTTGTTACGTTTCTTTTGGGCACGAAGTTTTAGGATTTGTGAAAAGTAATGTAAAGTGATGGTAGGAATATGTATTATTTAAAATTGTGTGGGTAATAAAGGTGTCTCAATAGGAAACGTAACAACTTCGTTGGGACGACCGAAAAGGAAAAACGTAACAACTTCGGCGGGGCGGGGGAATATTTATTATACCTATATATACCAATACTAGTTAATTAATTATAAGTATATTGTCACGAAAACTAATTAATTAACATTGATTTTGCAGAGTGCGGGGCGAAGACGGCCGTAGTCGTCTTAGCCCGGTACACATTACACATGCATCATCTATATGCTTTTGTTACGTTTTAAAATGTAATCATCGGTATCTTTGAAATTTATGTAGAACGTCTGCAACCACAGAAGTCGCACGAGAGCATAACTAGTTAACTACATATACATATTGTCACAAGAACCAAATTAATGCACCTTCAAATGTGACTATTGGAAGATTTTGTTTATAGTGATGAAATAATTTGTGATTTTGTATATATATTCCATGTTGGATTTGTGGTTGCAGATTCACATATTGTCAAGGACGATGATGCATATATCACAACTTCTATTTAAGTATCTAACATTGAAGTGGGTTGACTCAATTGCGACAATGATGAGCAAGGTTGTGTATGGAGATTTAACTAAATATGGAATTCAAAGGGCTAAAGAAGGGCCCTTTGCTCTCAAACAAAAATGTGGGAGATTCCCAGTTATTGATGTTGGAACCTTGGACAAGATTAAGGCTGGGGTGATTAAGGTTTGTTAACTAATTGGTTTAAGATTCTTTATTATAATAATTAGTGTTTGACTTTCTATATGGAGTGTTATTTTCAGTCACTGTCAATTCTAGGCACGTACTTCCTCCGTCCCAACGAACTTGGTCATTTCCTTTTTAAGACACCTTTTATTCCTCATAATTTTAAATAATATATATTCATATCACTATTTTACGTAAGTTTTCAAGTTTCCTCAAATTCCATGTCCAAAAGCAAATGCCCATATTCGTCTGAACGGAGGGAATAGTATATTATAGGACAAGATTGACATTTACAATACTTATCGATGATCGTCAAGCTATACAAAGCTATAGCGATCCATTCTATATATAGAGTGGGGATCTGGTAAAATCATCCATATTCTAGAAATTAGAAATTGAGATGGCGGAAATAATAATAATAATAAAACACTTGTTTATGCATTAAAAAAATAAAAAAATATTATTATTAATATGTAAAAAAGCATAATATAGAGCATATTATCCATGCATAAGAAACACATTTTTTAATTTCTAATTACTAGAATGAAAATGATTTCTATTTGATGCAGGTGTTGCCCGGGATAAGGAGTATAAAGGGGAATTACGTGTTATTTGAGAACGAAGAGGAATATAAATACGATGTGTTAGTCTTTGCTACAGGCTTCAAAAGATCCACCAAAATGTGGCTCAAGGTAACAAAATACTATGATGCCATTTTAATTTTGCCAACACTAAATCAATTTTCGGAAAATGATAAATCCTATAAATAATATTTTTATGCATTAGTAATAAATTGTGATTTCGTTTTTGATGTGCAGGGAGACTATTATTTATTGAATGAAGATGGAATTCCAAAGCCAAGTTTCCCAAACCATTGGAAGGGTAAAAATGGGCTTTATTGTGTTGGGCTCACCGGCAGAGGATTATATGGAGCTTCAATGGATGCCCAAAACATCGCCAACGACATCAAAACTTTTTTCTGAAGTTATAAATTATAAAGAGGGGGTCTCTTGTGCCCCTGATGTATATGTACATTAAATATCTCTGTATCGGCTCTGGTTTTAATATATAAATAATTAATGTTGTTGTAAACAATTCTGTCTTTGAGCTCGTTCGAAGTGCGTCTTCGGGCAATCGGTTCCCCTCGCTCGACATTGAAAATAAAGAGTGATATTGAAAAATAAGGCAAAAATTGAGTAGGAAAATATTACATGTATTCCCTATATTTATGATTATGAAGTACTATAATATTACATGTCTTCCCTATATTTATGCACTTTTTGTCATATTAGTACGTCCCACTAAATTACGTAATTTTCATTTTTTAAACAATTTTACACCATATTTGATATCTATACCCTTACTTCTACATTTAAATCCAACTATATTTTATTAAAATGATCCCTACAAATTAATTGGTGCATTAATTTATTAAAATGACGGGAGTAGTAGGCTATCACAAACCACAATCGATATAATAAATCAATTTTCTCTCTTATAAGCATCATAGACTTGAAGATTTTAGTATGTGATAAAGATAATAATAGTAGTTCGACTACATTGAATGTTGTCTACAAATAAGTTTTTCAAAACCTTTAGAAAAATCAATTTGTATTTTCAAATTATTATGATGATCATATTGATTTTGAACTTTTTATTTGTTTATTATTACTTATTTTCATAATACATTGATTGTAATTGTAGAGTAAAAAAAAATTAAATTAGCTAATTATTAACACTGTATATTCCATACAATATAATACAGTATTATTATAAAAAAATTAATATCAATTGAACCCCGTGCGTATGCACGGGTGGATTACTAGTATTGATAAATAGGTACAACACATGCTGAGGAAATGGATAAGATTTAGTAAATGAGAACCACATGTAGAGTGAATTGGCTAATGTTGTCTTGTTCCTAAATGATTCCAAATGTTTTCTTGTGTGTGTGTGTATTTTGAGTTATCTTGGTGGGATAGGACAAATGAGTTCTTTTAAATTTTGGAATCATTTGGGCCACTTTTTGGAGTGTGATTTGTATTTGGGTTAAAAATATTTGATCTTTTTGGAATGGGATAAAAGGGTAACACTTTTTTACTATTTCCTCTGTCTCAACTCGTTTGAGGAAAAAAATTTAGCACATAATTTAAAAAGTTAAAAGGTAATGTAAAGTGATGATATAAATATATATTATTTAAAATTATGTGAATAATAAATGTGTCTTTAAAAGGAATACGACTCAAGGTAGTTGGAAGTGAGAAAATGGTGAGAAAATTATTGTGGTGGAAGTGAGAAAAATAGTGTTTTGTTTCTTTGGAAAGAGATGAAAAGACAGTGGGAGAGTTTTGGGTTGGAGAGAATGCCAGATGTTTGATGGAATTTTTAGGTAAATTTAATTTGAAATATAACTATATTAAGAGGGAATATTTGAAGATATAGACATGTGGTGAAATGCAGGTGTTATTGTTTAATAGTGAGAAAGATGTTGTGTTTTGTTTTTTAGGGAAGCGATGAAAAGATAATGGGACAGTTGTTTTATGGCATTGTAAAATTATAACAAATCTTTGGAGCATTGGATGCACAGTACAAACACTATAAATTAATACTCTTGGGTTCATCAAAATTTATTAATTAATCGATAAATTAATAATTATTTATTTATAATGAAATACTTAACTTCCAAACAATTTTTAAACTTTCACTTAATTATTGTATAATGCGTGTACATATCAAATGAAGGGTCCATATATCAAATAGCGCCCTTCAATCTCCCACCTTATTGTATACTTATAGTGTTCAATGTATCATTTTATGTATATTAAAAAATATTTTATATATAAATATAAGATCAAAATATTTTACACAAACAAATCATACACACAACATAAATTCACATCTTAAAGGTGTGAAAAAAACAACAATGATTGAGTCAAGAAAAAACAAAAGACAATTGAGATATTTTTCAAGAAACCTTCATAAATCATTAATGTAATATGTACTTTATAAGAAATTATTAATTTATATTTTATATGGGACCTATATAAATAATCAAAAATATATTATCTTATAATTTTAGCGAGTTTATTAATTTAGCACCCAATCCCCGAGTAGGGACCGGCCAAAATTATTATCTCAAAGAATTTATTAATTAATCGAGTATTAATTTAACGAGTTTCTATTGTATGTTGTATTATCGTTTTACTATTTTGTTAATATAGTTGAGAATAAATAATTGGGCCGTAAATGGTAAACGAGGATTAAAATAAACAAAAAGATAAATCAAAGCTCCAACATTAAAAAGGGCCCAATGGTGGTCTAATATTGGGGGAGGCCCAATGTTTGTGCTATTTTTGATAGTGGCCCATTGGCATAATAATATCTTCATCAATTTAGAATTCTATATTTAGCTACTTCTAAGCAGTTGAAAATTATTTTTCACAACTTATAAGTTATTTAAGAGCTTATATTATCTAACACTTTGTAAGAATTTATACATTTTTAAACAAAATATAAACTATTTTAAAGAGTTTATATATAAAATCAGTCATAATAACTTCTAAATTTGATCTTCATCTCCACATTCATTGCCCATTTGTGACATTACAAACATAGCATGATTGTGTCTAAGTCGACTTTAAATATGGCAATCACTAATTAGATAAAAAAAATTAAGACACGATAATATAATTAAAGATGGGCTGGCAAAGGCCCAAAATTGGAAGGGTGAAAACGGGCTTTATTGTATTGGGCTGAATAGTAGTGGGCTTTATAAAGCCCAATTTATCAACACACTTCTATTTTAGATACCAAATTTTTACAATTTTATGAAACCCCAATATTTTGCATGATTAGAATTTAGAATGTCTATGTAATTATAATTGCCTCAGAAAAGATTCTGTCATAGTTTGACTTAATGTACTAATTATGTGATTCTCAGCTTGATTTATTAGTTAGTATAGTTTTAAAATGATTTCACCCACCAATTATTATGGTTATTATATTTTTAATATCTGTTTAAAATGTACACACACAAATATACGTTGTTTTGTCGAAAATCCGAGACCTAATTAGGACGGTGTAATTATGATTTGTATAAAAACATGTGTAACAAATCGACTTAGATGAATCACCTGATTAATAGTCGTTTTTATATTAAAAAAATTATTTTACTATTTATTTTCATCTCAAATTCGTAAGAAATTTCGGGAAAAAGATAACGTTGGTGTGTTCTAGACTTATAAAAAACAAAAGATTTTTATTTCCGAGGGGGAGCTCGAAAACAAAGTTAGGTACAAATATACAATAGAATACAAATTATAGTTCTATCTATAAGAAGAAAACTCGTGAATAAAGTTGAAGAGCTTCTAAATAAAACAAAGTTAAGATAATATGGAACTTCTCTTTTTGCTTCTTGTTCTCATCTCTTTAATAATAATAATAATAATAATAATAATAATAATAATAATAATAATAATAATAATAATAATAATAATAATAATA
>JAYJMF010000030.1:76090-102382 GCA_036873715.1 Salvia sclarea
GAAGCCGAAGGCGTAGCCGTTTGTTGTTTGCCGCCCCCTATTATTGTTGTCACTCTCATTATTTATACATTAATTGGATCGGGTCTAACGTAAATGTGTCTCTCCATCAGACGAATGAAGTAATAGTCTATCACAAAGTAACATAATACTCCTTCTGTTCGCGAACAATTTGCCACATTTTGGCCTGATACAAATTTTAATAATTTTGTTGACTTAGTTGAAAAAGTGTATTGGGAGCTGAAAAAATGAGTTAAAAATGTTATCATAAATAAAAAATAACAAATAGTCTGCAAATCGATGAAAAAGAAAAATGTATGTGAATGATCTGTAATTTTTTCACAAAAAAAATCCAGATGGGATCCTCTGTCCCCAATGCTTCGTATGCCACCAAAATCATGATTTTTTTTAAAATTCTAATTTTTATTATAAATATTAATCATGATATATTATGTAATAATAAATTTTTATTCTACAAAAAATTATTAAAAAATAGTCAGATTAATAGTTATATATGGTGGTACGCGAAGAACTGGGATAGAGGATCCTATCCGAAAACAATCAACCATCCCTATAAATATACACACACATAATAATAAAAACACATTATATTATTTTTCTCTAAATAAAAACACACACACACACACAAAGACACTCACTCACACACACACACGCCATGGCGAAAGAAGAAGCGACGGCGGTGATCATCGTCGGCGGCGGCGTTTCGGGGCTCGCGACGGCGGCGTGCCTCGCCGATCTCTCCATCCCTTACCTCCTCCTCGAGCGAGACGACTCCGCCGCCTCCCTATGGCGCCACCGCGCCTACGACCGCGTCCACCTCCACCTCCGCAAGGAGTTCTGCAGCCTCCCTCTCATGCCCATCCCCGCCGCCTTCCCGGCCTACCTCTCCCGCCGCCACTTCCTCCGCTACCTCGACGACTACGCCGCCGCCTTCGGCGTCCGCCCCGTCTGCCGGCGCCCCGTCGAGGCCGCAGCCTACGACGCCGCCGGCGCCCGGGAGTGGCGGGTCGAGGCGAGGAACCTCGACTCCGGCGAGGTCGAGGCGTACCGGTCGAGGTTCCTCGTCGTGGCGACGGGGGAGACGTGCGACCCGAGGACGCCGGAGATCAAGGGGCTGGCCGGGTTCGGCGGCGAGGTTCTGCACTCGACGGCGTACCGGAACGGCCGGGGGTTCGCCGGGAAGAGGGTTTTGGTCGTCGGGAGTGGGAACTCCGGCATGGAGATCGCCCTCGATCTCGCCGAGTCCGGGGCCGACACGGCCATAGTCGTCCGGAGCCCGGTATAGTAGCTGAATAATATGATATTTATTAGACATATATAGTATAACAAGTAAGAAACAATTATCATCAATATCTTTGAAATTTATGTAGAAGGTGCATTGCATTGTTAGGGAGCTAGCAAAACTAGTTAACTATAAGGAAGATCCATAACAAATACTAATTATCAATATTTTTGAAATTTATGTAGAATGCATATAACTATAAGATATTCGTGTTACATGTTAACTATAAGTAAGATCGATCCATAACAACAATTATCAATATTTTTGAAATTTATGTAGAATGCATATAACTATAAGATATACGTGTTACATTTAGCCAGTTTCAATTGCTAGGGAGCAAAACTAGTTAACTATTAAGTAAGATCGCCCGCTGAGCTGCGGGGGCGGGTGGCGGTAGTCGTTCGGAGTCCGGTATATTTGAATAGTATGATATTTATTAGATTAATAGTAACAATTATCAATATCTTTGAAATTTATGTAGAATGCATATAACTACAAGATATACATGTTACATTCACATGAGCAAAACTAGAGTAAGATTGCCGAGTTGGGGGGCGAGCGGCTTTAGTCGTTCGGAGTCCGGTATAGGAAATTTGTTAGATGTATATATATAATAACATAACAAATAATTTTATATTTACTGTCCATCACACGGGAAAAATAGCTAATTAATATTGATGTCACTGAATTTTGCGATATGATTTTGTTTTTGTGAGTCATACAATTGGTCAAACAGTGTGTGACCATATGGATATTTTGTTTTATAGTGATGAAATAATTTGTGATTTTATATTTCATGTTGGATTTGTCGGTGCAGGTTCACATACTGTCGAGGACGATGACTTATATATCATTAAGTTTATTCAAGTATTTACCATTTAAGTGGGTTGACTCATTTGCAATAATGATGAGCAAGCTTGTGTATGGAGATTTAACCAAATATGGAATTCAAAGGCCTAAAGAAGGGCCATTTTTTCTCAAAGATAACTATGGGAAATACCCAGTTATTGATGTTGGAACCATGGACAAGATCAAGTCTGGGGAGATTAAGGTTGGTTAATTAATTGGTTCTAGATTCTTTATTATAATAATTAGTGTTTGATTTTTTTTTAATTATTTTTCAGTCACAATTAATACAAAGCATGTAGCATATATAATAGGACAAGATTGATATTTACAATGCGTATTTACAATGGTCTATTCCTTATATGGCGAGGATCTGGTAAAAAATACCCATATTTTAGAAACTAGAAACCGACGTAGTTGAAGTAATAAAAAAAAATATTAGTACATGGGTTAAAAACATCAAAATACATAAAAGCATTATTCAATATGTAGAGAAGAAAATATTATCATATACATAGGCTGATTCAAGCTTGGGCTTGCCTCGGCGGCCGCTCGGGCAATTTTTTTATTGCTAATATATGTATATTGTAATTGTTTTTTCCTCAATTGGTATATGTAAAGATATAGGTTTTTCCGTCTAAACTTGTTTCCAAACACAAAATTATAATTTCGTCCGTCCATATCTATAAGAAAATACATTATATTTGAAAAATCAGTATGGACCAAAATGATTTAATGATTTCTATTTTATGCAGGTGTTGCCCGGGATAAGGAGCATAAAGGGGAATTACGTGTTATTTGAGAACAAAGAGGAATATAAATACGATGTGTTAATCTTCGCTACAGGCTTCAAAAGATCCACCAAAATGTGGCTCAAGGTATGATGCCATTTTAATTTTGCCAAAGACAAGCAATTTTCGAAAAAATGATAAATCCTATAAATAATATTTTTATGCATTAATAATAAATAAATTGTGTTTGATTGATTATTAGGGTGACGATTATTTGTTGAATGAAGATGGAATTCCGAAGCATAGCTTCCCAAACCACTGGAAGGGTAAAAATGGGCTTTACTGTGCTGGGCTGGCCCGTAAAGGAATATATGGAGCAGGAACGGATGCCCAAAACATAGCCAACGACATCAAAACTTTTTTCTGAATTTGCAAATTACAAAAATGTTGTTTGTTTAATAATTGTCGTTTAAATAACGACTTTTCATTTTTCAACCAATTTCTAATTTCAATCCAATATTTTAAACGCTCCAAAATTTTCCAACAGGGAAACAATGACGTCCATAAATCTTCTCACACAACACAATACCAAAACACAAGACTCCTCCAACATTTATCTGTATTTTCAAGATTTTAATTTTAAAAAAAACATAAGATTATGCAAGTGACAGAATAGCAAATAATAATAAAACAAATAAATAAATAAATAATAATACAACAGTCCTACGCCGAGAGACTCAAATCCCAAAAGGTCTATCTATCTCAAATCTCTATATCTACAGCCCCATCAGAGACTAACACTACCTAAAAAACCAACTTATGCAAATAAGGAGTGATTTTTTTGAAAAATAAGGCAAAAATTGAGTAGGAAAGAAAAATGGTTACGACTTACGCCCAATGAAGGCCATCGCTACCAACCTCTGAATTCGAAATGGAGGAATCGGCAACCTCGGGTGGATCGTTTTGCACCGTTGAGTCTACGTATGGAGCTAAGAGATCGTCGGATCTTTCTGATGGAATTCCGTAGCCTTTGAGTATGCTCTTCGAAGCAGCTAAAACCGACTCCCTCTCCAAGACGACCAAAAAATTGTCTTCGAATTCGAACACTAGGAATTTGTCCTTGCAAGCTGATCAAAGTTTTGTCCAAGTGTTAGAAAGCACGGGCCGTGAAATAGGGTTAGTTAGAGAAAAGATCGTGGAGGAGCACGTACAATCGACTAGGTGAGTCAGGTGGTGAATGTTTTTTATCAAAGTCCCGTTTAGCTTCAAAACCTGTCGTAGTTTCTCTCCATAAGTTTAGACACCCCCAAATGGCAGAAAATGCTTGCAAATATAGCGACACTTGACTTACCTGCTCGTTGCTCATATCTTCGTATCCAATGTTTTCATCATTTGCTAGAACCTGTGCAGAATAATCAACGGTATGTTCGTAACTGGTAAGGTGAAAAAGCACCATGCACATAAGTGCGTTGTGGGAGGCACGTTTCGTTTTGTTGGGGCCAACGAATATACGAGAACAGAGAATCATCGATAAGAACTGGGCTTCAAGAAGGGCATAACCCAGCGCATACCTGTGATAGGATCACAATCTGTTGCCCCTTGAACCTTGCCATGGAGTACCGTGCCTTCGTCAACAATTTCAACTGGCAAAATAGACCGACAAATCAGCAAGCTAACTTGAGTAAATATTAAAGTATAAACTGCAAAGGAAAAAATAAAACAAAAGAGAAAGAGATAATTACCCCCATGCTATCTTCACATTCCTCCCTGTTAGAACAAAATTATCGGTGAATGAGATTAGCAGTGCAATACCTAATACGAAATCGATTGAATAATTGCAATAACTATAATATACGTACGATATCAGGGGTTCTGAAAGAGGAGTAAACACCAAGCCAGCAATTATTAGGTATGAAGGTTGATCTCCCTCAATGTGATATGGAACCTTCAGGTAAGAAAGACAAGTTATATTGAACGCATTTGGAGTCATTTAACAAGAACTGGAAAGTTCAGCCAACCGGAAAGATATTTCAGTTACCAAGGGCACTCGGGTATCCAAGGTCACTTGAACTTGCATAGATTGCCCTCCCCTAATAATGCCAAGTTCTGCTACATCTCCGGTAAACCTGAAATTGAGAATTAGTATCAGCCATCAGGGGCAACTAAATAGAAAATAGAATGTACTGTTAGATCATTCATTAGATTTGAGGAGTGAGTAAAAAGATCGTAACTAGTGAGAGATTTTTTGGTTCGGATCAAATATATCATGAGCTTCTCCAGATGACCTTATGATAAAAATGAATAACGAAGAAGATGTGGATATAGAAGTAGTTGGAATAACAGTTGGAAGTTCATAAAAAGCAGTTGTAATTTCGAACACAGTTCTAACAATGATTATATGTGGAAAAAACACGAAGGTGTGCGCAGTATGAATTTATACAAATTAAATATAAATCGAAATGAATTTTACTTTTGACTGATAAGATAGCGAAATGCAATGCGCTCAGATGGTCGAAACGGTACGGTTCCTTCACATCCAACACGAACATTATTGAAGCTTACAATGACATCCCCCTGGAAGACAACAAACAAAACTAATTGTTAATTGGTGTGCAAAGAAAGTCGAATTTCTCGCTGTTCACAACTGTCTACTGGGAAATAAGCAGCAAATATATTTGTGAAAATTGAAAAATAAGCCCCTCAACTTTTGGGTTGTGGGCATGCAATGGTTATCATTTTAAAGAGACAATTATTATCATTTTACAAAGAAGCGAGTCCGGTTGAGTGAGAAAGGAGCACGAGTTGTCTAGCTGCAGTTATTAACACATAAAGAAAGACCAAACAATGCTAAGGATTAATAAACTTACCGTTCAAATTGAAGGGAAAAAAAGAAAAGAAAAGAAACTCTCGATGAAGGACAGAATGTGAAAAAGATAGAGAAGAGTGCCAAATAACTGAATAAGAGGCAAAAACAAAACAAAAAGAAGAAGAGCAACAAGCTAGGAGCTAGATATACCTCCTTTAACACTTGACTGGCATGGGAAGTTGGTTCGATCTTTCGTACAAGAACACCCTGAAGTGACATATTGAGAATTATGGAGAGCTATACAACCATAGCATGAGACAGAACCAATCTAGCTATTCCAAGATCCCTCCAGTTTATAAAAAGAGAAAGACCTCATTAGTTGGCACATTTAAGCACGCCCGAAGAGCTGGATTCTCCATTTTTTGCAATAACACGCCAAGGCAAGGGAAACCTGAGAATATATACCAAGATTCCAAAAGTGAAGAAGATTATACCTTCACGAGTTACCAAAATGGTCGCTATAGTCCAAAGAGACAAGCATATAAAGTGATGGCAGATAACATATAATTCGACGATTTGTAGAAGAAAAACCAAGATGAGTTTTGCAATAAAATGCATGCTTTCATTGTATAGTGAGCTATGCCAGATCCTTGTGTAATTATATTGGTTAACAAAATAACACCTAGGGGGTGAGAGGAATTAAAGCCTGGGTATTCACCAAAAGAAAAACAAGTCTATCATCCAGAGTTCCAGACTATTTCCAGAATTTGAATGCTATTGACGAAACTATCAATCAAAAACAAAATAGAGCTCACCAGTGTATTTCCCATTCCTCTCATAGTCTTCAAGAAAATGAGAGACAACTGTTGATGGAATGACATAGCCGATATTCTCCACCTCATCAGATCTGTATACCTAAAGGAGAGGTGTTCTAAGTATATTTTAAGAAAAGAACTGGCAATTGATCAAGATCTGTATATAAAGGAAAGATCCCAGTGTGTTCAACGAAATTTTATCCTGACTATTGTGAAGAAGCCATTGTGTGTTTAAGACCAGGACCATGGAAATCTTTAAGTTAAAGATGCCAGAAGTCCTGTAGGCAAACTAATTTCACATTGTGCGGCAGTCAACAGTTTCATTAAGCAAACTTCATAAATTAGAAGAGCAGAAGGCTACCAAATCATTTTGTAATAACACACCTGAAAAGCCACCCCAATGCACTCTCCTAGGTCATTGAATGCAGGACCACCACTGTTACCTAAAAACTTCTTAGCATAAGCAAAGGCACAAAAGTATAGAACACAACATAAGTATGGGAGTAAAAGTCCGTGTAAGAGCAAATTGATAGACAGAATATATGGCAAAAAGAAAACAGTTCAATAAAAAAGGGAATTGCCCATAGTCACGCAGCATATACTGACCAGGATTTATCGCGGCATCAATTTGAATACCCAGCAAGTCCGAAGATCCATGAGCGTATGAGGTTACCTGAAAGTATATGACAAGCAGGTAGCAATCTTAATTGCCTTGCATGAGATAAATACTAGAATCACGGCTACTGATTTTGATATGAAGCATTATTCTCATATAGTGAACTAACCTCAATTCTTGATACCACACCCTTGGATACTGATATGGTTTCTCCTCCAAGAGGATAGCCCACAACAGTCACGGAATCCTGCAAATTGTTTTACGATTGTGGAATGAATTTAGATAAAATAAAAAATAAAAAAAATAGGCCATTTAACAAAACAGACGTAGCAATCTACAACTCTTTATGAATATTATAAGCATACTCAATGAACTAGGCAGTAAGTTAGGTTTCTGACATAAGCTTTTGACAGACACAAAATAAACATAGAAAGTGTAGTTTTAACAAAATTAAGATGAACACAGAAGAAGGTAGACAAAAGAAAAATCTCAAATATAAATGAAGGAAACAACTTTTATATCAAAACAAGGACATCAGGCCAGCAGACCAACTGTTTTCACATCACAAAGTAGCTCCTTCTTAATAAGAACTATCTAAAATCACAATAGCAAACACTAATTATTACTCTCCCTTTTCACCCTCCATGAAGGCAGGGCATTCATGTGTTTTTTACAAGTGGAAAGTACTGAGGGATGCATCAGACAAAATATAGAGACAATATAGAAAATTAGAAATGTGAATGTATGGTAACCAGTAAACCAGCACAATGCATTAAGTTCATCAGTAAAATGCCACTTTGCAGCCTTGGTGAATGGATTACTATTACACTAATTAAACAAGAATAATGGAATATCCAACCATAAATCATATGGAAATAATAAATTTCTTCCATGTGATAATTTTATGCCAGTAACTTCCTTGCTTAAACAGGTGGAATTGGAAAAGTAAGAGAGAACTATGTAGGGAGTTGATAATCAATCAAACCGATCCCCTGCATATGTAAGAAGAAGACGGGAAAAGATTTAAGTTTCCTAGCCAGAAAGCATAGAAAACAAACCTGTAAATTGGGTAAGCGTCCGAATTGCAGTGGCTCAGTGCCTTCCCAAAACTCCTTGCTTTCAACAAAAAGAAGAGCTAAGTCGCACTCTATACCTCTCGCTAGAACCTGAAATTAGTACCGAGGACAGTCTAAGTGAACATAGTCAAAGATCCAAGATGAATTTCTCCATTCTCTGACCCAGACCCAAAAAACTGAATAAACCATGCAAGAAACACAAAATAGAATGGCATTGCTACATGTAAAATCAAGGGTTTTAAACAATTATAAAAACATATTAGCGTTTATTAGTAAATTCTAATGTTGTATTATTGCTGTTGGGAAGAAATCAAGTCACCCTAACAAAGGCATCTGAAAACAAAATTACATGGTTTAGAAATCTGTAAAAATCAGCTTTACCACACAAGAAACTCGGGATGAAAAAGTTGGAAGAGAGAAGAAAGAACATGAATGCTGTCACTGACTAATGAGCTAGTACCTGCTAGCGGCCCTAACTGGTTATACTATCCACCTTAAAGCTCTACAGTCAGAAGACAGGGCACAAAACACCTCTATTATTAACTAATTTTGAGATGGGATTAATGTGTACCCTTTACTGACAACCGTCGAGTACTATTCTGGAGAACAATGCAACTTAAAAGAGTAAAAAAGCAATATAATCGAGCTTGTGACAGTGATTCAATTTCAAAAAGGCTACCTTGGCAATATACTTTGTATCATCCCCTCTTCTTTTTACTTTGACCTGCATTAAGATATAAATTAAATTACATATAGTGATATTTGCTTATCTGATGGTGTTTCAACATGAACTAGAGCACATAACAAAGATGGCCTATATACATCCACTTAAATAACAAGCTTGTTATTATGTAAACAAGAAACTGGAAGGCTTTAAATATTCAGATATTGAGATTACCTGTGTGTTATACTCGACACAGTGGGCATTTGTCAGCAGCTTGCCATCTCCAATCATGAAAGCGCTGCATATGAAAACAAAATATTCATGAGGTGTAGCTAATTTCTTCTTTTTCTTCACTGTCTTTCATTTTTGTTTTTATTTTTCCTTTTCTTTTCTGGGAGGCTATATAATTTGGAGAGAAATTAGATAATGAATATCACCCAGAAGGCCAGAAATACTTTCAACATAATCGAGTCAAAATAACATTTTCTTTAAAAATTGACATAAAAATGGTAGCTCAGACATGCCTTCCAGTACTCGTATACTGTTTTTGTTTCTGCCAAGGAAGGGAATAGTCTGGTTCAGTGTGAGTACAGTAAACCTAATGAAGGGACAAGAACAAATAATTAGAAAGGGAAGCAAAAATGATTGCAAAATAAGCTACCCATAATATTCTAAAAGGTCCAATTATTAACCTTAACAACAGCATTAAGGAATGAAGCATCCTGTATATCACTCGTCTCCACCTGTGAAGTATAAGTGGTTGGGATAGGGAACAAAATCAGTGGAAATCAGCTAGAAATACCCCAGAAACTGCTCGTAGTAACCCACGAGAAATAAATACCTGACATTATAAGAAAATATTTTGCATGAAACCATAACATGGTTACATCCATTTAATCTAAAGCATGCTGGCCAAATATGAAAGACAGAGAGATGAAAATTTCGCTATAGCCATCAATTGGACGAAAACAGCTAGTACAAAAATGCAAACATGATATAGTTATGCTATGGGGAGACAAGAGAGCCAGGATATTTTTCCATCTAAGTCTTTTATGTCATCTCAACACCATCACTCCACCCCAATCAGGAACAAATTGTGCACTATGAAGACTTAATTAATAAATAAACAAGCAAAGTACCTTTTGCTCCTCCGAGTCAACCAGAATCCCCTGGTTTCCTTTCTTCTGCACACCAACTCTCTTTGACGCTGTTGATTCGGATCGTTCATTTTTATTCCTACCACTACTTCCGTCAGCGTTTGAAAATGACTTCTCATCTCTTGATCTCCGAGATAACTTCTGTGTGATATATTCATTCTGCATTGCACACCGATACACATATGAATCAATCAGGCACAAACTAAAGTTTTCATTCAAATATAATACATCGAAGATTGATTGACCTCTTGCTCCAAAAATAAAATCACACATTATCTTCAACAATATTACGTAAAACAACCGTGAATAGACGTGAAGAGGCTTATTAACTTCTTATAATCCAAAAAACAAAACAAATAGATTAACCAAGCCGATTCTACGACCTATTTAAGTAAACTATACTGCTACTGACATCTAAAGTAGAAAAAACAGGAACAATAACGAAAATGATTCATTCTCAGCTGAGAAAAGCAAATACATCAAACTCAATTCATAAGCATCGAATAGAATCGAGGTTTCGGTATAGCGTGTACCTCAATGGGGTAATTTCCGGGTGATTTCTTAGGTTTTCCTTTAACCGGAGCTCGATTGCGATTGTCGGAGGATTTACTGTGAGCACTACTGCATAAATAGTTAGGTCTACGCCAAGTGGAGAGGAGGCGGTCGGTGGTGGAGCGGCCGGAAAATGCGGCGGCGAAGAAACAGCAGTTAGCGGCGGCGACTGCCATTCAAAAGAGCTCGGCGACGGAGGCGAGCGCCAAAGATGGTTTGCGCTCTCCTTATCCTTCCGTAACGAATAAAAGAGTATCTAATTTTACAGTTAAATCTACTCGGAAATTTACCGTTAAATTTTAAGCAGTTTTTTACTGTGAAAAATCTACCATAGCGGTAAAAATATGTAATTGCAATAAGAAATACTGCAAATTAAATATGTAATACTCAACTAATAAATAAGAAATACTGCAAATTAAATCACGAACTATACCTTAAATTGCAATTATAACACAACTTTTGAACCTTTGCAATTAAATACCCAACCTTTCAATTTTTTGCAATTGAAACATGCTCAAATTTTCCTGCGGTCGGAAAAATGAGTCAGTGCGTTTCGAGCCCACGTTGGCTCAAAATTTTCCACGTCAATACGATACGACGTAGGCTCGGAACGTGCACTCATTTTTCCAACAGCCGAAAAAATTGGACGTATTTTAATTACAAAAAATTTGAAAGGTTGAGTATTTAATTATAAATATTCGAAAATCGTGTTGTAATTGCAATTTAGGATATAGTTTGTGATTTGATTAGCAATTTTTCCTAATAAATAGTAAATGAGTAAATTATTCTACGACTACGATGGTAAAATCTGGTTATAATTATATAAATTGTATATCATGCATGCTTCAAATGTATGGGATTAATTATAAGCTATAATTGTTTTTTTGTTCGTCGATGATATATGTGTTTAATTAATCAAATAAATACACATGTGTATCAAAAAGTTTTTCGTGTTAGAATAAATTATTGAAGAGTTGTACAATAATTTTACTTTCCATTCTAAAAATAAATATGATTGCATATATCGTCTAGTAATTCAAATTGTATAGTCAAAAGTTTGTACTTTTTGAAAATATTGCATGGGCCAAAAATGTACTATACTATACACGATTGATTCTTGATTGAGATGTCGGGATAAAATCACAAACACGCGACTAATTCAGTAAGTTTGCAAATTATACTTCATTAAATTTGCACATACTTATCTCTACACTATTATTTTTTCTTTTTACTCTAACGCGTTAAAATTTCTTATTTGTATTATTATTTCGAGAAATTACATAAAAACAACACTCGATTTCTTATTTTTCTCTCCGATCTGAAATAACGAATAAAATGCACAAATTGTATACTCCCTCCGTCCACCAAGAATGTATCACTTGATGGACGACACGAGTTTTAAGAAAAAATTGTAGGCTAGAGTGTGAGTGGGGATTAGGTCCCATTTTCTATTGATTTTTAAGGTAAAAAGTAGAGTGTGAGCGGAGAATGTGCCATACTTTATTGATTTTTAAGATAAAAACTGGAATAAAAGGTAGGTATATTTGTAAATATTGAGTTGGTGTAGGGTTGAACTGTAATGAGTGTGTGTGGAGTATAGTCCAAATAAGAAAAGTGGTAGACGTCCAAAATGGCAAAAACTCTTCTACCTCAATGGATATATACATCGCCTTGTAATTAAGGGTGATGAGGATAAGAAGGGAATACATCTTAAAGTGTGATGTATATATACATCAACGTATAGGAGTCCATCTCAGGGAGTATTACTTAATTTTTATGTAATACTATGTCGAATTAATGATGTGAATGACTATTTTTAAGTAATTAATTACTGTTAGACAAATAAGGAACAAATCTATGATTGGAGATGATTGAGGATATTCCTTGAATAGAAAATTACAAATTGGTTGTATTCCTTATTTAGAAGATTGAAGAGTAGTATAAATACTCTCTTGTAATAGAACAAATATATAACAAAAAGGATTCTCTCTTCTGAGCCTATTCTACGATCCTAAATAAATCTTCATGGCATCAGAGCCAAGGTTATTGGGCTCAGAAACGAGATCATCACTGCCCTTATACCAAACTCGACCAAACAGCCAAAGATTTTAAGCCTTTTTTTCTCTTCCACAACCAAAAATGTCAGAATATGGAGATAATAAAACCAATGAAGAAACTCATAAACTGAAGACAAGCAAGAATGTCAATGTGGCATTCAAGCTCAATGGAAAAAATTATCCATTGTGGTCAAGGTTAATGAGAATAGCTATAGGGAGCAGAGGGGCTGTTTCTCACATCAGAGATGAGCCATTAAGCGAGGGAGATAAAGGATACCAAGAATGGGAGGAAACCGATCTTGTCGTATTCTCGTGGATCGTCGATAATATCGAAAATGATATTATCGCCGACTTCGCACACCATCAATCTGCTAAGGCGATCTGGGATAACCTTGCAATCACCTACGAAAGCAAGGCCGATCCATACCTGATCTACGACCTGGAGGAAAAAGCAAACACCATAAAACAAGGAGAAATGGATCTGGAAACATACTATCGGAAAATCCACGGACTGTGGATCAATGTCGATAGATGCCAGAAACAACCCATCTCGTGTTGTGACAAAGGCGTTAAACAATTCAGACAACACACTAATGAGAAGCGGTTGTTCAAGTTCCTGGCCGGCCTAGACCCAAAATACGAAGGAATCCGGCGAGATATCCTCAAAGACGATCCCCTGCCTTCAGTCGAGACGGCCTACGGCGTAGTGAAACGAGAGGCGGCTCGAAGACAGATTATGCCACCGTCTCAGACTCAGATCGAGTCCGCCGCGGGAAGTCCCGATACATCATCGGGGGAAATAGGATTCGGGTACGGGGCACAGAGAAACCGAGGAGGCCACAACGCAGCACCATCTCGACCACCGCCAACCAAACCCGCCTCCACCAACGACTCCGCCACCAACGGATCCAAATCGATGGATAAAAGCAAGTTGTGGTGCACACATTGTGGAAAACAGAAGCATACGCGTGAAACTTGCTTCTTGAGGGTCGGATTCCCGGAGTGGTGGGAACAGAAGCCGAAGCGGGCCTCTGCAAACTTCGCGAGCGGGACTAGAAATGAAGGCCGTGAAAACATGACCACCGGAGGCGGGGGGGACCGCAGCAGTAGTGGCGGCAACGAGGGAGAAGGAGGCACCATAAAATTTTTTGGTCGAGTTTCAGAGAATGTGGCAGAAGAAAGAGACGGCAAGGGAGGTAATGAAAGGGTTAGGGTTTTTAACCCTAACCCTAAACTTTTAACCGGAAATTACAATGAACCTGTTTACGAAGTTTCCGCTGTTTTTCATTGCCAAAATGATGCTAACTTGCATAAACAAGGATGGATTTTTGATTGTGGAGCCACCGATACGATGACTCCGGACATAAAGGATTTTAGTAATTATTCCAAGGCCACTAAAACCTTTATCAAGACAGCAAATGGGGATTTGATTACTGTGGCAGGAGCTGGAACTATAGAGATATCGCCAAATCTCTGTTTGTCAAATTGTTTGTTTGTCCCTAGCTTGTCACAAAGATTGATGTCTGTAAGCCATGTAACTCGGGAACTGAACTGTACATTGCTAATGTTCCCAAATTTTTGTGTGTTGCAGGATATCCGAACGAAGAGGATCATTGGGCGTGGCACTGAGGAACAAGGGCTCTATTATTTGGATGGGGCAGCTCATCATGGTAGTGCAATGCTAACTCAAAGATCCACGAAAGATGAAGTCCGATTGTGGCACCAAAAATTAGGACATCCCTCACCTGGTTATTTTAAACTCTTATTTCCGAATGTGTCAATTCCCAAAGATTTTTTCTGTGAAACCTGTGTTTTGGCTAAGAGCCATAGACAATCTTTCAAACCTTCCAATACTAGAGTTAATTCTATGTTCTCCTTAGTGCATGCTGATGTGTGGGGACCTGCGCCTGTTAGTGGGGGGAATGATATTAAGTATTTCGTGACTTTTATTGATGACTGCACTCGGGTAACATGGATTTATTTCTTGAAACATAAATCCGAAGTTTTTGATAGGTTTGTCATGTTCTTTAAAATGGTCAGGACCCAATTCCATACTACCATTAAAAAACTCCGATCTGATAATGGGAGGGAATTTGTTAATCACTCCATGTCTGATTTCTTTGCTAATAATGGTTTAATTCATCAAACTTCGTGTGCCTATACACCTGAACAAAATGGGGTAGCTGAAAGGAAAAATCGGATTATTTTAGAAATAACACGGTCTTTAATGATTGAATCATGTGTTCCTATCTCCCTTTGGCCTGAAGCTATAGCAACCTCGGTCTTCCTGATCAACCGTCTTCCCACAAAAATTCTAGACAAAAAAACCCCTCTTGATGTGTTATCCAAACAAGCCAATATCCCAGAGTCTTTGAGCCTACCACCCAAAGTGTTTGGATGCACTGCCTATGTTCATACCCCCAAACATGAAAGAACCAAACTAGCACCATGTGCTAAAAAGTGTGTCTTTGTAGGATATGGAATCAACCAAAAAGGGTATAGGTGTTTTGATCCCACAACTAAGAAAATTGTAACCACCATGAACTGTGATTTTCTTGAAACTGAATTCTTCTACACAAACCACCTTAGAGGTCAGGGGGAGAGTAAGAATAGACATGTAGACCACTTAAGTTGGCTTGTGTACCAATCGAACGATTCTTCCGTGGATCAACAAGAGACACCAGCAGTCACTATCGCCGAGCATACCTCTCCATTAGAGTCCCCAACGTCCTCTCCCATTGAGAATCTGACTCCGATATCCGAAGTAATACCTGAGGTAACTTCTGAGTTAAATACTAGTGAAGATAGTATCCCCACTAACACTGCAGAATCAGAAAAAGAGGAGGATAATACTATAGATGGTGACACTGGTAGATACATCCTCCCACCTCGAAGTACACGAGGAGTTCCTCCGAAACGATATTCTCCAGAAAGAAGAGTAGATATGGAATGGCCAACCTCGTGTCACGAAGTTTAACTAAAATGGCTCAAGCTTTCGAGGCAGCACTCTATAAAGAGGAAGATGTTCCCAGAAATGCAGAAGAAGCCATGAAGTCAAAACATTGGTGGAATGCAATGAATACTGAAATGGAGGCACTACATAGAAATAACACGTGGATCAAGGACAAACTGCCAGACGGTGTTAGAGTAGTCGGATGCAGGTGGGTGTTTACGATCAAACGTAAACCAGATGGCTCAATTGATAGGTATAAGGCAAGGTTGGTGGCAAAAGGGTATACCCAGACATATGGGGTAGATTATGCCGAGACTTTCTCACCTGTGGCGAAGATCAATACTCTGAGAGTTCTTTTTTCAATCGCAGCTAACAAGGACTGGCCTCTCCATCAATTTGATGTAACAAATGCGTTCTTACATGGAGAACTTCAGAAACCTGTGTTTATGAGCCCTCCACCAGGATTTACAGAAGGGTTCAAAGATGGGGAAGTATGTCGACTCAAGAGAACATTATACGGGCTGAAACAATCTCCGAGAGCTTGGTTTGGGAGATTCACTGAGGCAATGAAGAAATATGGGTACAAGCAGAGTAACTCAGATCACACTTTGTTTCTCAAGAGGAAGGGGAAGAAGATTACTTGTCTTATCATCTATGTCGATGACATGATTATTACTGGAGATGATCTAGAGGAGATAAGCAATTTGGAAAAAAATTTGTTCAATGAATTTCAGATGAAAGATTTGGGTCTTCTCAAATATTTCCTAGGAATCGAGGTGTTAAGGTCAGAAAAAGGGATCTTCATTAGCCAAAGGAAGTATATACTAGATATACTTGCAGAAATCGGAATGTTGGATTGTAAACCTGCTGATACTCCAATGATACAGAATCACAAGCTTCAAATAATCGAAGGGGCGAAACTTACCAACAGGGGGAGATATCAAAGATTAGTTGGGAAGCTCATCTACTTATCCCATACTAGACCCGATATTGCGTACGCTGTAGGGGTGGTGAGTCAATTCATGCACTCACCACAAGAAAGTCATTGGAAAGCTGTAATGAGGATCGCACAGTACTTGAAAGGGACTTCTGGGCATGGATTGTTTTTTGGAAAATATGGACATTTGGACATTTCTGGCTTCACAGATGCAGATTGGGCAGGAAATCCAAATGGTATGAGATCCACAGCCGGTTACTTAACCTTTGTCGGAGGAAATCTAGTCACTTGGAGGAGCAAAAAGCAAAAGGTTGTTGCACTTTCAAGCGCCGAAGCAGAATTCAGGGGAATCAAAAATGGGCTTACAGAAATACTATGGCTAAGGAAGTTGATGACTGAACTCAATCTCTTTTCATCAAAGATATGTCAACTGTTCTGTGACAACAAAGCAGCCATTAGTATTTCAGAAAACCCTGTTCAACATGATCGAACCAAGCACGTTGAGATCGACAGACATTTCATTAAAGAGAAGATTGAAGCAAAGATCGTTGAACTTCCGTTTGTTAAATCGAAAGATCAACTTGCTGACATCTTAACCAAGGCGGTTGATGCTAAGTCATTTCGAGAAGTATTGGACAAGTTAAGTATTGGGAATCCCATTGCTTAACTTGAGGGGGAGTGTTAGACAAATAAGGAACAAATCTATGATTGGAGATGATTGAGGATATTCCTTGAATAGAAAATTACAAATTGGTTGTATTCCTTATTTAGAAGATTGAAGAGTAGTATAAATACTCTCTTGTAATAGAACAAATATATAACAAAAAGGATTCTCTCTTCTGAGCCTATTCTACGATCCTAAATAAATCTTCAACTACAACTGAAATAAATGTATAAAACTAGGGGTAAGTATTCGAATTTCGGATCGGATTTATGCCTGATCCGATCCGATCCAAAAATTCGAATTATGCCTTAAACTCCGATCCGATCAGAATCCAAAAATCCGAACCTTTTTTTAATAAGTACGACCCGATCCGATCCGAAAAATCCAAAATTTGGCTATAATAAACATAAAAAATAAATAAATAATTCGAAAATAAAAAAATTCAAGTTTATTATTTTAATAAATATAAATAAATATGTTTATATATGTAATATTAATAACATATTATATATTATTATTATTATTATTCAGTATAATAAAATATATAATATTATATATATTTCGAATTTGTTCAGATTACAATTAACCCGATCCAATCCGATCCGGAAATTCGAAATACGTATAAAATTTTACCCGATCCGATCCGAAAATCCGAACCAAATTTTTTATTTCGATTTGATTTGGTTCGATTCGGATATTCTAATGTCGGGTATTTTGCTCACCCCTACCCTATCTATATAAAACAAAAGAAATTAAATGTTCTTGGATATTATTCGAATACAAACCAACAACTTTTTCTTTCTCAAGTAAAATACAACAAAACACAATATTCTTATATAAAAAATACTTGGTGCACTTACTTCCCTCATAGGCTCATACAGTATATATACATATATATATATATAATTCACCCTGTGTAGATTCTAACTATAGCTCAATCTCTCTCTCTCTCTGTGTGTGTGTGTGTTGTGTGATGATGGGTTGGAAAAGTGATGTTGTAGTTTGCACAAGCTTAGAATGCGAAACAGAGGAAGAAATGGTGAGATCGATGGAGATGGCGAAGAAGGAAGGAGCAGATATGGTGGAACTCTGCGTTGGCTCTCTCTCTTTCTCTCAGCTTGACCACATTTTCAACCTCAGAAGCTTGCCTTCCATCGTCTCACTCGGGTAATTAATTAATTTCCCTTTATAAGGACTAATTCTTTTTTTTTCATTGACTAGTATTCCCTCCGTGTCCCAGCGAAATTGATACGTTTCTCTTTTGGGCACTGGGTTTGGAAAACTTGAAAAATAGTATAAAATGATAATAGAAATATAATATTATTTAAAATCGTGTGAGAGATATTAAAAATAACTTCGTTGTGACGGAGGGAGTATTAGTAATTAATTTCTTCTTCATCTATATGCTCTGCTCTATTTAAAGTAATTCAAATAAGAGGAATGATAGTGCTGCATAGCACCAATTATGATTTTTTATTTTTTTATTTTTAACAACTAATATAACATGATAGATCAAGTTTTTTCTTTATAAATCAAGTTTTTATTTACGTAAATGAAAAAACTACGAATTGAGCTTTAATTTCTATAGAAATTTTTATTAAATAGTAAAGATTAAAAAAATATAAAAAACAACATTGTATTGCAGCACTATCATTCCTCGTTCAAATAAATCTGTGCAAAAAACAAAATGAAATATAATTAAAAATAAAAATAAAATTTAGCACGTTCTACGAGGGCCGATGGTCTGTGGATTCGGGGACATTTGGCCATACATATCTATGTCATGGTGTCCCACAACTATTGAAATTTAATTTATTTTTTTATTTA
This sequence comes from Salvia sclarea, assembly GCA_036873715.1. Taxonomy (NCBI): domain Eukaryota; kingdom Viridiplantae; phylum Streptophyta; class Magnoliopsida; order Lamiales; family Lamiaceae; genus Salvia; species Salvia sclarea. The sequence continues at coordinate 95,092 of JAYJMF010000030.1, forward strand.
AAATAAAAATGGAAATTATAATATAACTTAATTTTTCATCTATGAACCCTAAAAATGAATTAAGAGCTACTAATTGAATGGAATGAAACCTTATTGATAATTACACATTTAAATTAATCGTATAAAATTGAAATTGAAAAAAGATATATTAGAAAAAAAATTAAAAATGAAGCACAAAATATAGAACATTGGATATCACGTGCAGTTAATATGTGTTTGTTTGGTGTGTATGTTTAAGAAAACGGAACTCCAAATACAATGAAAGGTCAATTTATTTAATATTTATTGGGGTGATTGTGAATTTGTGATGCCATAATTATCCAATATATCATATGTTATCTTATGTAATTTTGAATGTTTTTTTTTGCGTGGAAATGGACACTAGTACGTAAAACAATTATGAAGTCCTTTTCTTTGACGTTGGCATAATTATTATTCGCATTTTTTTTTTCTGAATCGCTTATTATTGTTACTATATATATTCGCTTATTATTTTTAATAAAGAAAAACTAAGTCTTTATTTTTATTTTTTGAAATTCAAAGACTGTGCCTTTCTAAATCACGGATTTATAATAATTCTTTAAACAATACTACTACTAGATATCTTTAACCGGCGAAATGCATTTATTCTGGTTCAGTTTTCTATTATTATTATTATTATTATTATTATTATTATTATTATTATTATTATTATTATTATTATACCAATAAAAGCATTAATAATGCAGGAAAGTGGACCATATCGTTTATTTGTGGGTAGGTAAATCATAGCAAATAATACGTGTCTGCTTTGGGTAGAAAACGGAATAAAAAATGGGCCCAACTTATGTAGTATCATTATGTGATTATGTGTCTTTATAGATAAATGCATAAAAGAATTGCAGATTGAGCATTCCAAAAAAATAATGTGGGCTCTGAAAACATACTGCAAAAATGGAGGGACGCCACACTTTTATTTGACCGATTTGTTTATTTGTTAGCGCTTTAGAAATAAATAATTTTAATACGTATAAAATCCCAAATAATAATATAATTAATTTGGTTTTGATATTTTTTTCGATTTTTTTTTCCGGATATTCTCAATTTGCTTGATTTTTCAAAATAAAGTTTTGGATATTTCAGAGGTCCAATTTAGTTTTCTTGTCTAATAAAAAATTAAAAAAGCATTTTATTTAATTCTAAAATTGAATAACGAAGAACAATAATATTTTATTGACGAAATTTGTTCCGATTTTAAATTTTCTAATGCAATAAATTTTTTTGGGCCCAACAGTAACAGATGTATGAAACAACGAAGAAGACATTCTATCTCGGACGCCACGTGGCTCCAAATCTTAAACCGGGCCGTTGCCGTGGGCGTCGAATTTGTCGAAATTAATCACGAGGTCACTTCTTCAATTATTTTTATTTTGATCATTTTATTAAGTATAAATAAATTATCTATGCAATTCCAGTTATAAGTGGAAGATTTTGATAAAATATACTCCCCCAATTCATAATATTTGTTCTAAATTTTATAGTAATACAAACTTTTAATAGATTCTAATGAGAACATGGATAATGGAGTAGCTATGTTCCTAATTTTTAGTATTTTTCAAAATATTTACCCATTTCATGATAATGAAAAAGACCTAATTTTTCAACTTTTTCTAAAATATGTTCCCTGTCAAAGAATCCAAAGAGAAAATGAGGCCTCATCTAGTCGAATTATTAGGTGAAACCCTTTTTTTCCCGCATCATGCTACAAAACGCTGGCCCGGCTAAGAGCAGACCCGAAATGTTCTTAAGAACATGTACCAAAAAAATAATAGGTCACCTCTTCCTCTTTCTTATTCTTTCTTTCCTAAAAAAATTTAATGCTCAATACAACAACTTAATCAACAAGACAACGACGTCTTTTACATTAATTTTTCGACTGGATTTATAGAATTTAACGGGACTTAATTTTACAATTAGCATAGGCGCCTTGATACTAATTGAGACGGGCCTGATAAAACGACGTCGTTTTTATACACCCTTCCTCACCAGAAAATAAAATAGAATCCATTTAAGTTAATATGCCTAAATACGGAGTCATATCCAGAAGAGGAAAATAAATGCTTTTTCGTAATCGAGCAAATAAGTAAATATTTACCAAAAAGGAAAAAAGTGAACGTTTTCTAGCATTATATTTTGCAGGTGCGAGCTTGGGAAATAGTGAACAAATTGAGGCAACAACAATCAAGCACGAAAATCATCATCTCCAACTACATGACCGCCGCCGCAAATCTCACCGTGGAAAAACTCGGCGACTTAATCGCCGAGATGCAATCCACGCACGCGGACATCGTGAAGCTCGTGATAAACGTGGAATACATCACGCACGTGGCCCCCATTTTCCACGTGCTCGCTCACTCGCACGTGCCGCTGATCGCCCGCGCCGTCGGCGAGCGAGGGCTCATCAGCCAATTACTCGGCCCCAAATACGGCGCGTTCATCGTCTCGGCGAGCCTCAATGGGAGGAGCGAGGCGGGAGTGCCGCCGCTCGCTAGCATAAGAGAGGTATTCATGGAAATCAGTATTAATTGCTCGTAAATACACGAATTTTGGTTCTTAACAAAATTTATTATCTTGGTCGAAAACTATACAAACTTTACAAAATTTTGGAACTTAGCTTAATTCCAAAGTTTATTGGCATATAGCTTGATTTATCGGAGTTTGATGGGCGATCTGAAGATACGTTAGAAGGCTCTCGCTGTATAGTGGTATATGACACATGCATTAATACAAATTCTAACAAAAATATATAGATATAAATTTTTAGGGGAAAACAGATTTTTAAGCCGTTCTCCGATCATTTTCGGTGATTGAAAACTAACAAAACGAGTACTAATAGAAGGACATCAACATGAGCTTTCCCACGATAGTTTCAGATTGTTAATCAGACTCGAAATAATAAAGTTATTACCCAACATACTTTAGACTTATGTAAAATTCCGTTTTTTGGCAAAGTTCATATATTTTTTTGACCAAAATAATATTTTCATTAAAAATCAAAATTTATGAAAAAAATTTGTATTTATAAGCAATTAAACCATTTATTAATTAATTCTTAGGTCTTTAATTATGCGTAGGGTTTTTAGGATTTATAGGAACTTTTATGTATTTGAGAGTTGGATTTTGATTGATGAAAAGTTATGGTTTATTTCATATAAAATCAACGGAATTTCACTCTTGTTTGAGTTTATTTTCGGTATTCTCTGAATCAACGAAGGTATTCATTGTTAGTTTCACGTTTCTCCATGCATCAGATATACAAATTAGAGCACGTGGATTCGGACACGAAGGTATTTGGCGTCGTGTCGAATCCAGTGGGCCATAGCAAGGGCCCACTGCTGCATAACCCTGCGTTTAGATGCATTGGGTTTAATGGGATTTATGTGCCGCTCTTGGTTGATGATGTGAAGGAGTTTTTGAGAGTTTACTCATGCAATGACTTTGCTGGCTTTAGGTATATGCATTTTTGGTTAAATTTTTGATGATTTCTATCTTGTGTGTTATGTTTTGTTGATTATGATGTAAAATGTGTTAGTGTGGGCATACCTCACAAGGAGACGGCTCTGGGATGTTGCGACGAAGTCGAACCGCTAGCTCAGGTACGAGCTTTTGATCGGCTGCCTTAGTTTTTTAGAGAGCTTATAAGCTCCGACAATTTATAAGTTGTTCGGTTGCATTAGTTTATGGGGATGTGTTTGGCTAAAGGTTATTTTAAAGAGCTTGTAAGCTCAACCAAACACCCTCGAAATCTGAAATGATTAATTTGATCCTCATTTTGGCAGTCGATAGGCGCCGTGAACACCATTATCCGGAGGCCCTCGGACGGGCTGCTCGTCGGCTACAACACGGATTGTGAGGCGTGTATAACCGCCATCGAAGATGCATTAAGAGGTAGTCACTACTCCCTCCGTATTCATATAAGTCATATAATTAATTAGTGACTAGAATATATTTATTTATTTTACACCCAATTATTGCGTTGGAAAAAAAAAAAAGAATTTGTAATGATTATAATGGTAAAAGTACAAGTTCTGTTCTATTTTAACTTAAACATAACACTTATTTGGATGCGTACATGTTTTACTCGGCTAATCAGAACGGTACAATGTTAACGGACACCTGCCAAACGTGTCTCCCATTTTCGGGAAACTGTTTGTCTTGGTCGGAGCCGGTGGGGCCGGCCGGGCCATCGCGTTCGGAGCTAGGAGCCGTGGGGCCCGCGTCATCATCTTCAACCGCACCTTCGGTGAGAAACTCCCAACTCAACTCAACACAACACAACACAACACGAAACCTAACTAAGAAGCACATTTTCCATGTGTACTAAAACAAACCATTTTTGGTTTGTGAAGAGAGAGGAAAGGCTCTTGCTGCAGCGGTGTCCGGCGAGGCTCTGCCGTTGGAGTGCTTGAACGAATTCCGGCCGGAAAAAGGGATGATTCTTGCCAACGCCTCCGCTATCGGGATGGACCCAAATGCAGAACAAACTCCTATTTGCAAGGTCCATGATGCCTTTCACGTGCATTTAATGTATACATCATTTGCACTTAATGTACAAAGTATCTGCATCGTGATTTTTATGGAGTACATTCATGTTATCATAGTATTCTCGCAACACAAATACTTTATACGTTATGTGCAGATACTTTGTACACTAAGTGCAGTGTTCTAACCATAAATTGTTGTAGTTTTCTTACAATGTGTGTGCTATATAGGCGGCGTTGCGATGGTACGAGCTGGTTTTCGACGCGGTCTACACGCCACGTGACACGCGGCTATTGCGTGAGGCGACCGAGGTCGGAGCCGCGGTGGTGAGTGGGGTGGAGATGTTCATCAGGCAAGCTCTTGGCCAGTTCAAACTCTTCACTAATGGATTAGGTACACATCAAATGCATCTCTTTCCTTTTCTCTCTTTGCAACTAAATTTACTAAATTGAAATTTGAATGTGTTTGTTTTGGGTCATTTCAGCACCAGAGGAATTCATGCGCAAGATTGTGTTAGAGCAATTCTGAAGGTGCATAACATTAATTTGCAAGAGATTTATGTAAATAACACAAAATTAATCAAGATATTGATTCTCTCTCTAGTGTATTCAATATTCATTCATCTTCTAGTTTTGCTACCTATGTCTCAAAGCATTTGCATAACCACTCTTTCACAACTGAACTTAGAGGGTGTTTGGTTGAGCTTATAAGCTCTCTATAACAGCTTATAAACTGCTGCGAAGTATTTGGAAAAATAAGTTCTTCAACAACTTATAAGTTGTGAAAATAAGCTCCCAAAAAATAAGTTGCTCAACCCCAATATATCATTTTACCAAAATAACCTTATTATAAAGTATAATTTTCACCATTTACCTTTTCCATTTCATTTCTTTTCAGTTTTCTTTTTCTAAATATTATATTTTTCTCTATAAATTCATAATTACCAATCTAGTTTATAAGTTAATTATCCAAACACTTTGACAACTTATAAGCTCTTAAAACATTACATCTTATAAACTTTTTAAAATAAGCTTAGCCAAACACCCCCTTAAACAGACTAAACAAATGAAAAATGCACCAAGAAATGAAAAAACAAGAGTCAGAATCAAATGGGTCCTTTTTTTATTTTTTATTTTTTTCAGAGTTGATCTGCTGTGGAAAAATTGAGATTTTTGAATGAAGTGCGATACCATTAACAAACTTTGCATCAGATCATTTACTCATTCTCACAAAAAAATGCTTGTTAACTCAAGTTGGGAATAAAAAGTATATAACCAAACTAAAACCCCCAAAAATGAGATTATTTGAAATTTCATATTACCTCAATATATATAGCTGAATCTAAGCACGAGCTTTATTTGAATTTATAAAGTTTAGCAAATATAATGATTAGCACACTATTGCTAGTTCAAATATTCGAATTCAACATCATTACGATTAAACACAATGGTTAACTAGAAAACTAAATATTTCTTCTCTTTGTCAGAAACAAAGTTACATGAAATTTTATTTAAAGATTATATTCATATGTGGGCATTTGGTCTAGTGGTATGATTCTCGCTTTGGGTGCGAGAGGTCCCGAGTTCGATTCTCGGAATGCCCCCTTTTTTTAAAGAACACATAATAATAATCTTCCTTTTTTTATAGTCCAATAAAATGGTTTTTGGGCTTTCATTCAATATTGGACCCTTTTTCGGACAAATTAGTTAAATTCTAATAATAAAATCGAACCGGGTAATAAAATTAAATCGAACTAATTTTTTAAATTGCAAAAACCCCTTACTTTGCAGACAAAGTTTGTTAATTTATCACTGCTCTTTCGGTATTACTGCTCACATTTGGGGTTATTTCGTATCGATGTTGGCATCCCAAAAACATAGGAATTTCTTACTAATCTTTTTTTTTTTCTTCTTGAAGAAATATGATGGTAACTACCATAATTGAACTCGATGAAGTGAATGCATGTTTTATTCTTTTTCTTTGAAAGAAAATTTTGAGCTATTCTTGTCGAAATACAGTGGTAACTAAATCTATTATACTATATGACTAAAAGAAAATTTTATTTTATTTTTTAAAAGAAAATTTTATTTTATTTTTTAAAAGAAAATTTTGAACTAATATTGGACACCAGTTATTTTGGCCTTTTGGGCCCTTCACTCAGAATTAATCCAATAATCCCAAAAATATAAGAAGTCTTTTAATACTTTGGGTTCTTCATCAGAATCAATCCAATAAGCCAAAAATGTACGAAAATTCGAAATAAGCAAAGTTGCAACAAAACAAAATATATAAAGTCCTTTTATTTTGGCCTTTTGGGTTCTTCACTCATTAATTCATTATTAAGCCCAAAAACGTAAGAAGTGTTTTAATCCGAAATTAGCAAAGCGGCAAAAAACAACAAAAATAATAAAAAGTTGCAACAAAACAAAAAATATAAAGTCCTTTTATTTTGGGTTCTTCACTCATTAATTCATTATTAAGCCCAAAAATATAAGAAGTGTTTTAATCCGAAATTAGCAAAGCGGCAAAAAACAACAAAAATAATAAAAAAGTTGCAACAAAACAAAATATATAAAGTCCTTTTATTTTGGGTTCTTCACTCATTAATTCATTATTAAGCCCAAAAATATAAGAAGTGTTCTAATCCGAAATTAGCAAAGCGCCAAAAAACAACAAAAATAATAAAAAGTTGCAAAGTTGCAACAAAACAAAATATATAAAGTCCTTTTATTTTGGGTTCTTCACTCATTAATTCATTATTAAGCCCAAA
>JAYJMF010000030.1:102482-141113 GCA_036873715.1 Salvia sclarea
AAATAAATGTTAAGCCCTCCAACATGAAGGGCTTCACTGCAGGAATGGAGGGCTTAACTTTATTTCTATAAAATAATATTTTTTTTGAGCAAAGCCCTCCATGTTGGAGGGCTTTGCTGTGGACACTCTTAATCAAGTTTTAGCCATTCCTGTCTCCTGAATTCATGCTATTAATCTGAACTGAAAGGACAAAACTTCCTGTACAATTCAAGCTGTACATTTATATGTTACCACTATACGATAAACTAAATCAAGGATAGCTGAGATTTCTGGACAACAGAATATGGAACAATATTCACCCAGATGTTTAATGAGAATTGGTTGAACAACTAACCCGATGTGCCACCCAGTAATGCCTTTCCCTCATTTCAATAAGAAAATGAAATGTCGGAGCAGCTCTTCTCTCAATAATGCTTTTCTTGCATTTTCTGGTCCTAGCTTCGTGATCACTCAAAGTCACTGTTTCTAGTCCTCCAATCTGCATGAGTAAACTTTAATGAACAAAATTTTCAGTAAGAAGAAGTAGTACATACAGAAATCAGTATACTGGATTAATTTTCAGTAAGAACAAACAGTAATTACGAATCCTGATCACCTTAAATCTCAGAATAAAGAATCGCAGAGTTGGGATCAGTTTGAGTTACATAGGATGTTTAAGAAAGATTTGATAAAGCATACTTTTGTGCTATATTAATGAAAAAATTGTACGAACCAAATCACAAAGAGTGGGATTTTTTATAACATCCTCAATTCGCTTGCCGTGAGCACTACCGATAAGCATTACTCCTCTCTGTGCAATAGTACGACAAGCACGGACTTCAGCTTCTGTGCCGATCTCATCAACAACTATCACCTCAGGCATGTGATTTTCAACTGCCTCAATCATAACTTTGTGCTGCATGCATGGTTCAGAAACCTGCAATCTCCGTGCTCTTCCAATTGCTGGATGTGGAATATCTCCATCACCTCCAATTTCATTACTTGTATCAACAATAACCTATCTGATTGGAAAAGTGAAGATCACTCTTAAATGAAAGATCATATTATATGAGGAAAGGGATGCGCCATAAAGCCACTAAAGTACAAACCACTCTCTTTAGATGCTCATCTGACAATACACGAGATATCCCTCGCATGACTGTAGTTTTTCCAGCACCAGGCCTGCGGGTGTCAGATATGATCAATCACACAAGGAAAAAAAAGCCATTCAGATAGTAATGCAAGAATTAGGAAAAAGCGAAACCAATAACCCGTGATGCCACTTATGACATGCATATGGGGCAACTCTTATGAGATTGAAACAAGTATTCAGTTCCATATGAATAACATCATGCATACTTCAGAAATGGCCTTATCAGCACTTCTTTTCTAGAAGTATAATGATAAAAGTCATTTAATTGTCAAGCATTCATGGACGCTGTTAATAGTCCACAGCTTCTTTACCAATATTGTGCTATTAAACTCTTGTGAACTTAAACCAGTAGCTCACCAAATGCATTGAAAATTGCTAGAAAATCCTGCAATGTAATCATTTGAAAATTGCTAGAAAATCCTGCAACATAATCATCTGGCAAGGTATCTTGCTAAAGATCACCAGACAGGACTAGCACAAAACAGACAGAACTTGAGCAATTAAAAGCAATTATTTTGTAAGCTGGAAGAGGACTGCTATAAAGTAATACAGAGTTGGTTCTCATCTCAGCGGTAGAAAAATAAATTATGGCTGCTATACAAAACAAAGGGTCTGAATGATTTGTATCAATTTGAGCTCTTAGGTTTTTGAGGTTTGTCTCTATATTCAAGGGGGCTTTCAGATGAATTCGTGCATGTATATTTTTTAGATACATACAGTAAATATGCTATTTAGTTTTTCGTTTTCCACTTGATCTGATCACATTGAATGAGCTTTGATGAGTCAACTCCAATATGATGTGTAGCAGCCTCAGCCACATTATAGTTGTCAGATAATTTCTAAGATAAAAATGATTACTTTCCATTCTCCAGTTCACTGCAATCACTAACTTGAAAAATACTTTCTTTTACATTGCACACACATCACATGGCAAAAGATTCACTAATTATGAAAAGTAAAGTAACTTAAGATGCAGGATAACATGTTTGCTTGCCTTCCCAGAAACAAGATGCTTTTACCATACTCAAGCAAATCTTTGACCATGTCCATATTCTCTCTATATGGCCTCCCCACTCTGCAAGTTAAACCAATAACTTTCCCATTCTTGTTCCTGATTGCAGATATCCGATGCAGAGTGCCTACAATTCCAGCTCTATTATCTCCTCCTAGTTCTCCAATTGCATTTTGAGCATGTTCCAGTTCTTCCTTGGACACCTGCCAACAATATTTTACAAATGAATCATCATAGCTGTGAAATCTGATTAGTTAACAAGAGACCACATGTTACTCCAATTATACAGCAAGATAAGACCTACCTCCCTCTTCCTAAGGCACTTCCTGCCAAGATCACCAAAATAACATGCTTGTGGCGGCCGGCCCACATCCAATATCACCTGTCAATTGGCACCGGTACATCAATGTGAGAAAATCTGATAGAAAAATGACATTAACATGCAATTTCAACAAGCAACGGAAGGATTTTAAATTCCAGGCATGTCAAATTAAATTAAAATGTTGTATCCGATGCAGAGTGCCTACAATTCCCAGAATTTAAGCAGTCTATTCTCCTTAGCCATATGACAGACTTGTCTTCAAAATTCTCAATCTAAACAGGCATCACCATAGAGTTGTCATACATTGGGTGTGGCAGTGTCCAGTATAAAATTTTAATGGCTGTGTTTAGGAGCAAATTGATTCTGAGCATAGTAAAAGTATGCCTGCATGAACTGAACAATGCCAGATTATAAAGAAATTAAAAGTTGAGAGTTGCCGACAAAAGGCACAAAGACGAGCGAATAATCCATACAAGAGTTGCACAAGTTATTGCAGTTGCAGGAACATCACACCAAACCAAACAGTATGGCAGTCAGGTAAAAGAAAAATGTGTAGTTGGTTTTCCTTTACCTCCAAAAGGCGGTGGCGATTGGAGTCATCCGAAAGATTGTCGCGCAAATCATGTGGCAGAATCTGCGAAAATGCGAGGAAGGAGTTCCAGAGTAGAGATATGGGTGTAGGCGTAGCTGTAGAATAGAAATAAAATTAGCTAATCAGGTCACCTGCAACAGCGCATTGATTTCGTCATCATCTGCAGGTCCAAGAGTAAGAGGGTTGTCAATCCTTGCAGCGCAACAACGGTGACAATGAGATGGAGCAAATCCAATAGGAGTAGTAAAATGTCTGTTCCTTTTGGCGGCAATCGGGAGTGAGCATGGGCGGCAACAATGAGATGGAGATGGTGGTGGATGAGTCGCAGAGGATAGAGATAGATTTGTGAAACAAGCAGCCATCAAGCAAGCCAAAGTTTCGAAAATAACTGAGGTGGGGTGCTAATTTGAAATGGATGGCGTATGTATGTATTTATATGATATGGAAAGAATTAGGGCAAGAGTTGAAATATAAGCACAGTTGGGGGGCGTCTCCATAAATTAAGCACTAACTTAAAAAGTCGAGTGCGAGTGAGTTAGAATCATAGAATTGTTTTGTTAAACGTGATTGATTGTGAGGATGATGAGCGGAGGGGGAAGAGACGTAGAAGAGAAGGGGTTGTTATGGAAGCTGCCGCCCCTGAAATCCAATCAATTGGGAAAGCTGGGGCCTGGTTTCGGCATCGGCGCCGGCTGCGGCTTTGGTTTTGCCTTGGGTCTCCTTGGAGGTAAATTCAATTATATTCATATCCAGAGCTGACTGTGAGTGATGATGTTTTCTTGGTCAGGTGCGGGGTTTGGTCCGGGAATCCCGGGGCTGCAGCTGGGATTTGGGTTCGGAGCTGGATGCGGCATTGGTATGGGTTTTGGGTATGGCGTCGGCCGAGGGATCGCGTATGATGATTATCGCAGATACACCAATGTTGGCAACAACTTCCGACCTCTCCCCGTCCAGTATGCTTCCCATTTTTCCATATCTTTATTTATTATTTATTCAATTTGCTCTTTCTTCCTTCCTTTCGCTCTTTCTATCAATTGTCTTGCAAATGGTAGATGGCTGGAAGTTGCATGCTATGAAATTCTGTGATCCTTGCTTCAACAATATTATTTGTTTTGGTTTTATCTATTGACCTCATTTTTAAATGAGCTGGGGAAACAAGAAAATATCTTGCTATTCTGGTGTTTGGCCATTTAGCCAGTTGAGTTCTATTGGGTCAATGAGGAATCTATGCTCATATTAGGGAACTCTGAGTTTAGGATATATTGGCAAAGGCTCCAAATTTGTGTAACTAGTTTGTTAGTATTCAACTGCCTCTATCATTAGGCCCAAGTGTTTGACACCAAAGTTAGTAGTAATGACTGTATATTGCTTTTAAACAAAGAGCCAGTGCAGCTTGCCACTGCAATAATATAAAATATTTCCAAGCTCTTTTCACCAGGTAGGAACATTGAAATCAAATTTCTTGGGGAAATATTTCAAGTTTACCCCGTATCACCAGGCTTCTGAGCACTTAATATTTACCTATAAACCTAATCTCCATTTTCTTTCTTAGAATAACATAGAAATCACAGGGACCCACAAGATTTGTGTTTGATGAGTTCTTATTGACATCTACCTAGGTTACTTCTCCATACAGTTGTATTCATTTCCTTGCTAATGTGCAGAAAAGTGCAATCTGATAGGTCTATGAGAGAATGTGCAGAAACGAAAATATACCTGCTTTCTGATCTATAGGATCAGGGGTCCCTGAAATATGCAAAAAGAATTGAAACATTGCAGTTTTGCGGCTGATGGCAAACAACATATGGTTTTAGGCTTGAGCGAGCATGCTATAAATCTTGGTCTTAATTATGTCTGTGTTGGCTAATGATGCTGTGGTTGTTTATGGCAGGGATGAAATTGGTGCTCTTGTTGACGAGCTAGTTGTGAATACGAAAAAGCTAATCCGAGCAACTTCGAAGGAGGTGAATAAGTGGAGAGGACAGCGATATGATTAAGTTGAACCACCGAACACGAGTGGAGTTGATAAACTTGCTTGAAGTTGGAATGTATATATACATATAGGATGTTATGCATAGCTAGCTATCTGACGCCTTCACCCAGTGCGCTCTCATTCAATTTAATCCAACTCGTCTCTATCAAAGCAAAATGGGAAAAGTATTTACATCAATCGAGATTCAGGCCAAGAACAACCTTAATGTTTGTATTTGGTAAATGAAAATGGTATGTTACATTCATCATCAATGAGCTAGGTTATTGTAATTAGTGATTATTCAAATGCAGTCACGAAGTTAAACAAACATATATACATGTAATAAGCGATTATTATTGAAATGCAGTTGATTTACAATATATCTTTATGTGAGGAGGAATGAGTAGTTAGTTAAGAGAAAACATAGATGGTTAAAAGAAAAGGAGAAAATAAGTTGAAGTTGACAGTAGAGTGAAAATGGGTAGTACACACATATATGGTGGAAGGGAAGGGAGAATGAATGCGGATAGCACATGTTATCCAAGAATCCACGTGGGCAGCAACCTCATCGGGTTCACCCTATCAAATAGCTCAATCAGATTGCTCACCACAAGAAACGATAGCTTAGTTGGCATGTCTACATCCACAAATGCCATCTTTTTAGTAAGTGTTAGCAATCCTTGGTGTTGTGCATTATATTGTTCTTGGCCACACCACCACCACCGGAGAAGAGAAGATGGCGTCTCTCGCATCGTCCCTGGGCGTCTCGGAGATGCTCGGAAACAAACTGAGCCTCTCGGGGGCATCCCGGGCAGCCCCGCCAGCGTCCAGCCCCGCCACCTTCAAGACGGTTGCCCTTTTCTCCAAGAAGAAGGCAGCTCCCAAGGCCAAGCCTGTCGCCATCGCCCCAGCAGACGAAGAGCTCGCCAAGTGGTATGGTAAGTCATCATCAACATCAACATCAATTACTTAATACTAATATTCAATATTTGACATAAATTACACTAAATTGATAATGATAATGTTGTGTGGCATTGCAGGACCTGACAGGAGAATTTTCTTGCCTGATGGTCTGTTGGACAGATCTGAAATCCCAGAGTACCTCACAGGAGAAGTTCCTGGAGAGTAAGTACACTCAACTCAATTCACTTCCTTAATTTTCATCCACATACATTATTCATTGCTTAATTAATTTCTGTGACTGCAGCTATGGTTACGATCCCTTTGGCCTCAGCAAGAAACCTGAAGACTTCGCCAAGTAAATATAATCATCAATCCCTTAATTTACAATCACTTCAATTATTGAATCAATGATATATAATTTATGCATATGTGGGGTTTAGATATCAAGCTTATGAGCTGATCCATGCTCGATGGGCCATGCTTGGCGCGGCTGGTTTCATCATTCCTGAGGCGTTCAACAAATTCGGTGCCAACTGCGGCCCCGAGGCTGTTTGGTTCAAGGTATATATATACACTTTAGCTTCTCCCTCCATCTCAACCTAGCATTACCATATTTGTTGTTTATATATATACATATACATATGCAGACCGGCGCTCTGCTTCTTGACGGCAACACTTTGAACTATTTCGGCAAAAACATCCCCATCAACCTTATTTTTGCCGTTGTTGCTGAGGTTGTACTGCTCGGTGGAGCAGAGTACTACAGAATTATAAATGGTTTGGTAAGTCCACCACTCATTTAACTTAATAATTTTTTGGATAGTTGCAGTTGAAATGAATTAATCTGTATTAATTATAAATTAAATGAATTAAAGGAGCTGGAGGACAAGCTTCACCCTGGTGGTCCTTTCGACCCATTGGGTCTGGCTAAAGATCCGGACCAGGCAGCATTGCTGAAGGTGAAGGAGATCAAGAATGGGCGGCTAGCCATGTTCTCCATGCTCGGCTTCTTCATCCAAGCCTATGTCACCGGACAAGGTCCCGTTGAGAACCTTGCAGCCCACTTGAGCGACCCTTTTGGCAACAACTTGCTCACTGTTATTGCTGGAACAGCTGAAAGAGCTCCAACTCTCTAATCTCACCACACCATCCAACCTTGTACGTACAATGAAATGAGATCTTTCCACTTAACCAAATCGATCACTGTAATTCATGAGATATATTCTTTGCTTGCAACCTTACTTGCTCGATTTGGATTTACTCACTCTAGCTCTATTACTGTCTCATGTTGAGGTTCCAGATTGAATTATATAAATAGAACTATAAATATGTGACATTAATTAAAGCGATATTGCTAAAGATAAAAGGGCTCATCCATCGATCCAATATAAGTCTTGAAACATTTACGTACAACTACTTCGATCTTGGTTTCAATAGGGAGGGTGTGTTGGGGAAAGTTGATAAATATTGATATACATGATTTCAACAAGTGTATACGAGCTAGGCTCAACTAAGCAACATCAAATCAAACAAGTATATATCTATATATATACTTCCATATATTCCTGTAGATATGAGAATTTGAATGTGATCTCAAAAGAATTAGACTTACAAGGTCACGTATAAATTATATCCAATTACCAAATGATTAAAGTGAAAACAAAGCAGAAAGGTATATAGGAATGAGTACTATTTGCCATAGGCCCAAAAGTCCATCTCACTTCTGAGAGACAAGTGATTGATTTGTGTGGGATTTGTGTGGGAGGAAGAGACCACAAGCGGATCCCATTGCTGAGAGGAGTGATCATCGCAGTCGAGGGAACCCGGCTCAGTACATGACTGGAAATTAGGTGGTGGGGGAGTGGCGGTGCTCTCGCAGTCGTCTCTGGACATCAACTGCTTGACCTGCATGTTGTTGATGAGCGGGGGCGGGTGGTGGTGCTGGTAATCTGAATGGTCGTAGTTGCTGGCACTAGTGAGCATCAACGGCTTGAGGTGGAAGTTGTGGGGTTGATCGACTTGTGAGTAGTGATGGTCAACTGGGATGTGGGAGCTGTAGTTCAAATCAGCAGCAGCGTGCTGCTGGTGCAACAGATATTGATGATTCATTGAATTGGCGCCATTGTTTCTTTGTGTGAAGAGATTGGGATCAGCCATGACTCCTCCGCCTTCGCTGCTGCTGCCGTTGTTATTAATCTTGAATAGATTCTTCTTCTTGAATACGCGGCAAACAACCCATCCATCCTCCTGAATAGATTTATATATGGATCATGAGAAAACATATGAATGAATGATGTAATAATGAGTAAGAGTATAAATACATTTGGTGGGGGTTCGTTGTGGGAATCCTCGAGCCGGTACTCGTGCATGATCCAATCGGACTTCTGGCCGTGGGGAGCTCGGCCGCGGTAGAAGACGAGGGTCTTCCTCATTCCGATCTTGTTGAAGCTGTTGCGGATGCATTTGTCTCTGCCGGTGGCCTTCCAGAATCCGGCGCTCGTCGCCCTGTTTGTCCGAGAGCCTGTTGGGTATTTTCTGTCCTTGTGGCTGAAAAAGTACCATTCGTTCTGTGGAGTCGACCCGATCTTGCACTTCTCTACAATTTATAATTAACATCACCAACCAACTTATAATCATCATCATCATTAATTCTCCATACATATTAATTCACGCTACATGTCATGAAAGACATGATATATATATATATATTATGAGAGAGTAATAAATTAGGTAGGTTTTGCATTTGCATAAATGATACTCATAATTAAGGGTTAATGAATTAATGAGCTAGGTACCTTGTAGGTCCCATGGTTCAATCTTGTTGAGATCAACCTCCCTTATAACCTCCATGTCGAACTTCTGAAATGAAACCTTCTTCTTCAAGTAGAAGTGGAGAAGCTCCTCATCCGTTGGGTGAAACCGAAATCCAGGCGGAACGCCGCCTCCACCCCCGCCAGATGACCCCGCCGCCATACCTCCACCAATCAACGTCGTTATTTAACTGCTGCTGCTCGATTGATCGATCGATTTATGTCTTCTCTCTCTTTCTTTCCAATTTAGTTTTACAGTTAGGTAGCAAAGACGGATGGTATTCTTGGGTGTGTTATTATATATACATGAAGATATATGAATGGGAAATGTAATTAAAGTGTCGAGTGTCAACGAATAGGTTATTGTATTTGGGCGGGGAGAGATACAGTTGACGGCCGGAGCCGCCGCCGTTGGGACTGCTTAAAGCTAACGTCGAAGTTAAGTTAAAGCTAGGGACGACCCCCACGCTCCATGCAAATTTAATTTCCTCTCTGCACCATTTACTCCACTCATCTCTTAATTATTACTATTATTCATTCCAACCTTAACACATTAATTTTTTTGTTTCATATTTCTCACCTCGTATTCAAACTCCAAAATACTTAATCTGTTTATGTCTTGCGTCGTGTCTCTCTCTATATATGTGTTATCGAAAATAACAATAACTTTTTTCTTGTAAATATCGCTTGCAGCTTCCTCATGATAGTAGAAAGAAATTTTAGAAACATCATGTAATGTGAATATACACAATTAATATTAGATCTTCACGACAATAAAAATTTAAAAAAAAAAAAAAAAGAAGTGCATGCATATATCAACTTGAAAATAAAAATTAAAAAAAAAGGAAGAAATGGAATTGAAGGTAAATTTGATTAATTAATGAAAAAAAAAGTCAAAGGCTAGAAGGTCGCATTTCATTCTGAAAAAAGGATTGCAGTAATTAAATGCAAGGAAACAATCCCAAGGAAATAACAAAGTGTAAGGGATATTGGATCACTCGCAAAGCAAGCTAGGTCAAGAGAAAAGAAAACGAATAAGTCTAGGGATTGCCATAATTTAATACTAAATACACATTTACAATTCAATTTCAAGCTCCATTATTGATTAATTAAATCCAGTCTCCCTGTTCAGCAAATTAATTAGAAAAAAGGGATTTGGGGTGTTAATGATTAATAGTTGGAGACGCATTCGGCATAGGGAAGTGCACATGCACGTTTGCGAAATTCCTCCTTTTTGATTCACAAACACGTCTCCCAATCTCATCTATATAGTATCATTTACTCCTCCTCAATATCTACATGTATATATATGTATTTCCTTGATTATTTTTCACGCTTCTCTTTCTTTAACTTTTCCATTATATAGTAATCAATAAATGCTGCTAATTAATTGCAAATCATCATCTGCATACTCAATATATATAACTGCTTAATATATTTGTGCACATATGTTGCATCATTTGCTCTGCATCTCAATAATAACGTCCGTATGTATATACTTCTCGATAGAAATAATCCACACTTTAATTCATTAATTTGGCACAAATTTGCAATTTCAGTCGGTTCGTCAACTTATAGTTAGTATTTTTGCAATTGGTAATACGTTTGTTTTGTAAATTTAGTCAATCGCAATTATAAGCGCGCACACATACACACATATAGGAAGCTCCGATTATATATATAATTCAATATCTTAATTAGCACGATATATATAAATCAACAGCTTTGAACCAAATTGTGAGTCGAAGCACAATCTATCAATAAGACGTGTCCCTCCAATTAATAAGACGCGTCTCTCTGATCAATCCGTCGTTAAAACCCGAGAATTTAACTACGAAAATTATTTTGTTGTTATTCCGTTAACAATCGTCATTTTTTTTTTGTAGTGGAGGGTTAATGTATGAGTATATCTTTATTTCTTTAGTATAATAATTCTTTTTTAAAAAGCTGTTGAACCAAATTGTTAAAATATCATTGTTAAAAAAGTTAAAGCAGCAAATTTTGTACGACAGAACTCGATTAACCTTTTTGCTATATTTTACCTAGTCAAGTCAAGTGTATGTACACCTTGCATCACAAATTAAAGTACCCGACTGTTTTAACCAATATCTTGATTTGACGAGTAGTAATGATAAGTAGTGCATTATTATTACGTCTACAGTCTACGTAAATTAATGTTCCAAAAAGGAGGAAATTAATTAATCAATATAGCGCAAAATTATTTCAAAACAAGTATGCTGCTACCTATCGCCCATATATGTAGTGGTGCAAATAATTAATATAGTGCATTTAAGGGGCATTTAATTTCCATGATAAGATATACTAATAAAATATAAATTCAAGTAGTTGAAAGATAAGATAGTCAAATCAGTTTAAAATTAATTAATTCATCATATAAATAAATATATATAAATAAATGATACATTAGCTCTGATTATTTAATTTTATATCCGTGACATCATTCATAGTAATGCTCGAGGTTGGGGGCTGTCACACCCACAAGGCCACAATTAGTAGCTATATATCTAAATTTGTTAACATGCATAAATAGTAATTATAAGTCGCGTCGTCGCAAACAGACATTTCTCGGACAAGTCGTTTCGTGCTTTTTAGGTCCACAATTTTCTGCATGATATGGATGCATATCATTTCAACTTAACAAATATTGGTAGTATTATATCGGATGAAATTCTTTATTCCACAATCTTCCGTGTGTCATCGTGTTCCATTACGAATTTCACTATTTTTAATAATATTTGTTATAAAAATAAATTTTGTTATTACATAACTATATAATACATTATGATTAATATTTATAACAAAAAAATAGAAATTAGAAAGTTATATACCATATTTTTGGAATTTTTTGAATTAAAAATACTTATGTTGGTTGGTTATTCCAAAATATGGTATGTAATTTTTTAAAATTCTATTTTTTGTTACAAATGTTAATCATATTGTATAATGACATAATACAATTTTATTTTATAACAAATATTATTAAAATTTGTAGTGGAACGTGGTGACACACAGAAGATTGTGGGACAGAGGATCCATTTGGCATTATATAGTGTTTGTTTGCTTCATTTACATGATACTAGGATGTATATATTGTAAATACGTTTTAGTTCATTGATCACATGTAGGAAGTAATATGCTTGTTTTACTTGTCTAATACGGAGTATTTTGTAAGAATGGTGCGACCTCCTGTATATATGTAAGAGCAAGAATAAGGTTCAATCCCCACCAGTCCGTACGTGTTCTCCAAATCATAAATAGTCAAGAAGAGAGAGCTTGTTTTACTTGTATAATATTTTGTACTTATCGGCGGCATATTAATTCACACAGTATCAAATTAATTAACAACCACAAGATTTAATAATTGGCTCCTTAACATTTTTGTTAGTTTCAGCTTAAATAGACTACACTATACATTAATTACCGCCCATGTCCAAAAAAAGAGTACGTAAGTCTGTTATAGAACATGTAATTACGAAGCAAATAAAGTAATTATTTTGTAATCACAATAATATCCGTAAATATAAAAGATGCAAGACATTTTAGGGTCATGAATACAAATATAGTATCTATACCTTAGTAATAGATATATAGCTCCAAGCAATAAATAGCATCTTTTGTTTGCATTAAGAGCCATATATGCGGCTAGTAATTATAAGCATGCAGTTAGGCTTTCACCGTTTGATAATGTTTAACTAAACGGAGTATCCAAAAATTAATAATCATCAAGAATCAAAAAGTGGCGTAGCATATCGTAGTGAATAACAGTACGTAGTCATGTAATTTGTATGAGTAAAAAGAAAAGAAAAGAAAAGAAAGTAGGCAGATTTTGGGTGGGTGGGACTGGGAGGGATGATGTTAGTTAATGTATAATAAATTTATTGAAGATTAATGTAATAATGAAATCGAAAAGGGTAAAATAATGATGAGGTAGTTGGGTAATGAAAATTAAATGGAGAGATCAACGCTCCAAATAGCGCCATCACCCTCTCCACACGCACTGTGCACTTTCTTCATCCTCTCTACCGATTTGCAGACCCCACTGCATTGCCAATCAAATGATGCCACGCACACACTCCCCGCGTGAGTTTTGAACTCGCAATCTGCATGCCATAGGCATATAGAGTATTAATTATCAAATATTCTAATTAATCAATTAAGTTGATCTCGTACCCGGAGGGGTTCCGCAGCACATCGAGTGGTCGTCCACGTGCTCCACTTCCAATCCGATCAACCATGCACCCAAAGATACATCCTCGTTTGCGAACCGGTGCAAGATCCCTCTGCCACCATCATATCATATCATATCATATCATATCATAACCTCTTCAATTTCTCATCAACAAACGAAAATAACTACTTACGAATTGATGGAAATATAATTGGCAAGGTCCTTGGAAATTGCATAGATTTGGCCTGTGGCATGCCTGAAATATTTGTTCCCTTCTTCCCCGAATTTCCAGTACTCGGGCTCGTGATATTTCACTCCTCTGCATATCAATTAATTAGACATATGCATGTTTAATTAAAACTAGTAGTATGAGTTAATGTAACACTACTGACTTCTGAGAAAGGACAGGGCCGGACTTCATGCAGCCAATGTAGGTCCTGGGTTTGGCCCTGTGCTTGGCGAGCGTGGTGAGTAGCATCCCGAGATTGAGGTGCACGTCGTCGTCGACCTTGACGTAGAAGTCGGCGTCCCAGGTGGCGACGGCGGTGGAGAAGAACAAGCGCGTCTTGGTGGAGAGGTGGTGGTACCCCTCCACGTGGGTGAGCCGGAGGAAGTCCCTGTACTCGGCGTCCTCCGCGTCGATGGCCCGGTCCAGGACACCCCCGCGCGTGGCGCTGTGCCCGATCACGAACCGGATGACCACCCCCTTCTCCCTCTCCACCTTCTCCAGCTGCTCCCCCTTCAGCATCCACGTCTCCCGCAGAGACTCCCGCCGCCTCCTGCTGCTGAACGCCGTGTTGATCCCTATCACCACGAAAGCCCTGCTCCTGCTCCCGTTCCCGTTCACCATCCTCTGCGCATCCTGCAGTGACGACACGCTTCTATCCAGTGACCGGATTGCTTCCCGCGTCTTCATCACTTCCCCCATTATGTCTCCCGCGCTATTCTCCCCCAATTTCTGACCATTCAAATCAGACAATTTTTATATATTAAAACAATATACTACTACTATGTATATATAGAAGCCACCTACACGCTTATTATGATCACATCCATCCTCATCATGTTGGGGCAGCTGGTACTCCGAAGACTGCAGCGGCAGAGGCGGCCTTGTCCTGGTCGTGAAAAGGGACCCCGCAAGAAAGCATGCTATGCATAGGGCAACAATGACCTTCAATGGAACTGATTTTCCTCTCATTTTCTTGCTGATTGACAGCATATGCCAACCCACCTTCTTCTCCGCCTCACCCCTTTTTCTCTGATTTCTGATTTCCTGTATTAACAACATCGGTGCTTTTCTTATGCTTATTCTTGTTCGTGTGCAAATATATCTCTATTATTAATGTGCTTATATAAACAAAAACGGAAGTGGAAAAAAAGAAAAGAAAAAGAAAGGCAAGCTATGTGTATAGGTAGGCATGCATTAATGAGAAGAGAGGGGATGGATGTAAGAGCATGTCATGTTGAGGATGTGGGATGTTGGGTAAACATTTCCATGCTTAATTCTGCACCAAACAACAATAAGGTTTTCCGTTTCTGCTGTTTACAAGGAGGGAAGCAAGTTCCAAGCCAATTTACTCAAAAGGAAAAAACTTGTGCTGATTTGCTACAACCAGAGAATAATTCGATGTTCATGATTTTCATCACCTTCTATGTTCCAGTTCAATGCTCCCAAATTATTGTACTAGGCGATCAAGATTTATAATTCTATATGAAATGTCTGGGGATTTGGTCAAGCTCACAACATTTATAGGGCTAACATATTATTACTGCCTAGATAATGCCTAACATATTCACCTTACTGGAAATGTATGTAGTTTTACACACCGAATATCTAGATTGAAAGGAAAAAAAAAAACTAAATTGCATAATAATAGAAGAAGAAAGGAATTAGTGTATTTCAGTACCTGCTATGATGATATGAGAAACCATTAGAATCTGCAAGAAGTTTGGTCTGAAATATGAGTAATTAAAACTTCATTTAAACCTAGTTAGATGGCGTGGCTGGTCTTTATTGGATGCTTATGAGATGGAGCTTGGGTGGCAGTTTGATCATGAAGTTGTCATGTTTCAACAAACTGTTTACTCAAAACTACAGACAGTGTGTGATTTCAAATTGACCCTTTTCTTGTATCATACTTCCGGGGCTGAGGAAGGTTTTTCAGGCAGAAGATTGGCCGAATTTTTGGAGTCCCACATGTTGGTGTTAATTAGTGCAAGATAGAGGCTGATTCAAGATAATCTTTTGTTTCAAACAACAGGTGTATCTTCTAGCTAAGTCAGCCATCATTTTAGGTTGAGAGCCAGTATATCTGCTGATATAATATCTACCAGTACTTGAGAAATGGAAAACTGATGAGTCCTCTTTCTCATATAACCAAATGTGATTTTGAATTTTTGCACAATTTTGAGTAATCTCTC
Source organism: Salvia sclarea (assembly GCA_036873715.1). Lineage (NCBI taxonomy): Eukaryota > Viridiplantae > Streptophyta > Magnoliopsida > Lamiales > Lamiaceae > Salvia > Salvia sclarea. The sequence continues at coordinate 117,836 of JAYJMF010000030.1, forward strand.
ATGCAAACTATATTCCCAACAAGCAAACTATTTCTCTTCTAATTTGCAGCTCAACTTGATGACTTCTAATCTATCTTTCATTTTAAAAGAATGCTGTTTCTCCAATATTCTACTAAACTAAGATGTTGATTCAGATTGATTGTACTAGATACAGAGCATAAAAACACTAAAGTGTCTATACCTATATATTTAAGGATGTTGACTCCTTATCTTATTTTAACACCAAGTAATGATGTCCAAATCACATATATATGAGGTAGGAAATATTATGTATTGCCCTTTGGTGAAGGAAAAGAGGAAAAACAGTGGTTCCACCACAAATGAACTGCTTCATCATTTCTGAGAATACTACTAGCACCATGTATAACATTGACAAAAGGTGTAAAAAAAAAAAAAACATTAGTTATCTGAATTGAGAAGGTGACAGGAACATGTGTGAGACATGTTTGATTGTGGAGGTTGGGAGTGATGGTGAAAGAGTGAAATGGAGGGGGACACAATATGGATATCCCAATAACATATTCATTCTCTTTTACCACCTTTACCCCAAGAGGGGGGTGGTTAAAAAGCAACAACATGTTTCGAATAGGATGATTACTAATGCTAGCTTTACAATTCAAATCAAGAGTCTGCCTTTATCTAAAGCAGACTACCCCACCACTCACATATATACTACTATATAAACTTCTGAATGAAATTTGACACGTATACAGGACCTAACTTTCCTGTAATCTTGGGACCCCTAAATGCCCAATTTAACAGTCAATCATCAGTAGCGTTGAAGAGATAGGAACAAGATACAATATGCATAAAGAAAGCTGTGGCCTAGTAGGGATTGATTACAATATTGTATTGAGACTTCTTTTCCTGGTCCACTAGTCAAGCATCATCAATGGCTATATTAATTAGTACCCCAAAAACAAAAACAAAAACAAAACAAGAAATCCAAGCTAAAAAAAGAAAAGTAAAGAAAAAGTTATTGGTATTACTAATACTAACTATGGGTATTAATGTGATTGTAGTTTAAAGTGTTGTGTTTGTGTAGTTCCTGCGGCAATTGAGGAGAGTCTGTATTGAGCAGAGGAGATTGATTGTGAGAATACCATCTTGACCAGAAGAGGAAATTGAAGAAGTTGACGATACTGAGTGCAGCCAGCAGCCAATAGAAGAGGTCCAGCCTATCCTTGTTGAGATCGTTGTTGCTGAGCCAACCGCCTCCGCCTCCGGCAGCTGTGGAGGTAACTCTGTTGACTAAAGAAACCAAAAGGGAGCTGAGATAGAAGCCAAAGGAATAAGAGCAGTAGGTCATGGCTGTGAGGAAGGACTGCATCCCTTGTATGGATTGCTTGTAGAAGAACTCAATCAGCCCCACAGCCGTGAACATCTCCGACAGCCCGAATATGAGGAACTGCGGCGCTATCCAGAAGATGGAGAGCGTTTGGTTGGCGGAGGCGGAGACTCTTCTCCGGTGCTCAATGATTGCTGCGGAGACCATGGAGAAGGTGGCGATGAAGAGGCCCGTCCCGACTCTCTGGAGAGGGGAGATCCCGGAGTCCCTCCCAGTGAGGCGCCTGGCGAGGGGGACGAAGGCGGTCTCATAGAGGGGGACGACGAGGATGAGCATCATGTAGGGGATGGACTGGAGGGAGGCCGGGGGGATGTGGAAGCTTGGGGTGAGGTGGGTGTTCATGGTGGTCCCCTGCTGGACTGAGAAGGTCTGCAGCTGAGCTAGGATGGTGTTGAAGATGATTGTGCACGCGAATATGGGCACCACGGACACCAGTATCTTCACCTGCTCAACCTGCGAGACGCTGCACAGCCGCCACGGGCTCTCTTCTTCCCCACTGCCAACCTTGATGCAAGCTTTGTCGAGGAACCTCAGCTTTTCAGTGTGGATGAGTGTGACCGCGTCTCTGATGTTGCTGCGGTGAAGCATCTCTGGATTGGATGGGCATATCTGCTTTCTCTTTGAAATTGCAGCCACCAACACCTGAGCAATGGGGGTGAAAATGGTTCCGCGGGGAGGGCTGTTGCGGTAAGCGAAGGAGCCGGAGATGAGGCAGATGAGGCCGACAGCCATGGCGGCAGCGGAGACGCCGAAGCCCACGTCCATCCCGGAGTGGGTCTGGACCCAGACGAGGACGGTGAGGGCGACGAGCTCGCCGGAGCAGAAGGCGAAGTAGGCGCAGTTGAAGAAAGTGGAGAGCTTCTTGGAGTGGCGGTTGCCGAACTGGTCGGCGCCGTGGGAGATGATGTTGGGCTTGAGGCAGCCGCTGCCGAGGGCGACCAGGTAGAGGGCGCCGTAGAAGAACCAGGCCTTGTAGCCGGAGGCCTCCTCGCACGAGGACGGGTTGAGGCAGTCCGGTGGGCGGAGGTCGGGGACGTGGGCCTGGACGGAGAGGAGGATGAACCCGGAGAGCTCCACGAAGCCGAAGATGAGCATGGTCCAGAAGCTGCCGAGGTAGGAGTCGGAGAGGAAGCCGCCGAGGAGGGAGAGGAGGAAGATGGTGCCCACGAAGTTGGTCACGGTGTTGGCCGCCTTCGACAGAGGGAAATGCATCTCGTTGAAGACGTATGTGATCAGGTTGTTACCCACTGCGGCTACCGCCATCATCTCGAAACCTTGAAGCCCTGCAACACCATCAATTTTAATCAAGCGTGCTGCATTACATACAAATATATACACTACATACCTAAGACGAAGAGAGCAGCGGTCATGCCGCCATGGCGAGTAGGTTTGGAAGGTCTGCCTCTCCAGTCAACAGACTCTTCTGCCCTCTCCATGTCCATGCAGATTGGTTTTGTTTTCTTGTGGCGCAAGAAACACAGAATATATGTTCCCCTTTTCAGCACAGATATGGAAAGCTGCAAATTAGTGATTAAGGGTTTGGTTTCGTGATGGTTGGTATTTATAATGTTAATGGCTCTGCTCTGCCTATGACTATGAGTATGAGTCGTCTCATCTCAGCCCTGGGTTGGGTTGACTTTGTTGTAGTGGGGCGACCCCACTGCCCATAATATTAATTCACCCAAAGTCCCCACCACCATCCTCCATGGATCTTAATTCTCTCTTATTCACACAAATTATATAAATTAAGCTTGTCTATATACAGTAACACCATATATTTCTCATCAAATCTCAATCTGCATAGTTCAGGGAACCATCAAACCGAACTTGTCACTGTCCCCCAATTCCTCGACCCATTACCATCATAGGGAGAGACAGAGATCACCTAATTATATATACATATATACGTTTGTGGAGGTTTGAGTTTTGCAGCAAATATAATCCATGAATTAATCTTTGTAGTTGTAGGTGGAGGAGGGTCAACTCCTTCCACTTATTAATTTGACATCATTATAATCACCTTGAAAATATTCTCCTCCGATCCTGCATTTTTTTGCCCTGCACTTCCATTGCCGATGGATACGTCTTTTTCATTCATATCTATCCAGATCTCTCCTCCTAAAAATGCACTATCACTACTAATTTTGTGGGTGGAAGTGGATCACAGTATGTATATATATATATATATCAACTACACAAATTTAATTATATATAGCCTAGCCACTTAATTTGTTTATGAACAAGCTCAAATAAATTGTATGAATCAAAATGGATATCCAATGCAGTAGCCAGCCAGCATGCATCTGTCTGCATGTCCAACAATTAATGATCTAATTTGTGATCTGTATTCCTTTTAATTTATCTCTATTTTCTGGACAAAGTATATTAGGTGTCTTCCTTAATTAATTGGTAAGGTAATGGCCGGGTGCACTTGAGAGTGGGAGTAGTAATTACTAGTAATATACAATGAATCAAATTAATCAATTAATCCAGTTTAATAATATATATAGCCACCCATCTTTTGACGATCGTCTTTTAGTCAGTAAGATGTCAATTACGTACTTCAATTCCCCTTGACCTTTAATTTTCTGGACTAAATTAGTGGGTGGCTACTTTCTCACCCTAATTAAGCCAACACAACCAACAACACATACACTTCAATATCAAATTTTAATTAACCAAACTTAATTTGCATTTTCTTTTAAGTAGTCTCTCAGAAGTTATATGTTTTTTGCTCAAAATATTTACTAGCTAGCATAGCATCACACGGTCACACCTTCTCTTTTTTTTTTTCTTCTTCTTAAATTAAGGAGCGCAGCGCAACCACTTAATTAATTACTACACACATGAGACATAAGCATTAAATTAATTAATGAGTTACTCTCACACAGTTGTGTGGGTAATGATGATCGATGAGTGACTAAATAGCAATCCAGAAAATCATCATTAAACACCGTGAGTGGCGAGGGTTGACAATCCTCTTCTTATTTAATGAATTCTCATATAATCAAGTGAAAGTGGCGCATAATTACTAGAGCAACCTCAAAAAGTAATTTCATGCATAAGCACATTGAGAAAGGTCAAAATATAAAATCTATTGGCCTTTATAAATACAAGTGAATATACACGGGATTGGTCCTACTAATTTTACATTTTTCGGATTATTCAATATTTTCCAGTTTTTGTTCACTTGTAACTTGTAAGTCTTTAATTTTTGTTTAATTATATATTATTATTTTATGATTAAGGTATAATAATATTTTTTCTCGTTTCCAATTTTTAGGTTCTTTGTTTAAAATGATGAATAATGACTGTTATTTCATAACTGGAATTTAAATGTTTACAATTATTTAATTAAAGTTCATAACTATCCAATAAAAAATTAAGTTCATAATTATTTCAATTAAATTTTCAAATAAATATACGGTGGGAATTTGAATCTTCAATGTACACCTAGCAAAATCTATCGTAAGAAATTCGAACTCTATATATAATTACTTAATTACAATTAAGCGAAACTAATTAACTACGTGGATAGAATTAATGTATCTAGCAATTGCATGTCCCTATAAAAAGGTGTGGACATCCTTCTGTTTTTGTATGTGACATGTAATTTGGAGACAAGAAGTAATTAAAGTACAAAAAGATTAGATATAAAAAGAAAAATGTGCAATAGCTAAGCCAGGCATCTCCATTATATAGTCTAGCTAGATAGGCTTTAATTTGATAATGGCTTCTTGAATTCCACATTTGACCCCTTTTACTTAATCCCGAAACTAGGACATGATAATACTGAAGCAAATATTAAAGAAAATTAAAGACTGGCTAATGTCGCGTACAAAGTGGAAACACAAATCACCAATTGCCATCGTATCTTATAAGTTGATATATATGATATTATATTTGCAGATGTATATAGGTCGTGATTGTGAGCATGTATATATCTCCAGAAAAAAACAAAAGGAAGAAGAAAAGGAAAGGTATTATATTAGGAAAATTAAGAGCCGGCAAGTATACAGGAATTAATGGGTGCAATAAGTGATGTAGTGGCTGGAAAAAGAAAGCATAAGTAAAACACGTACGCAAATAAAGTGTATAAGAAAATAATAATAATAATTTAAAAGGGAAAGATTAGATTGCTTGAGAGCGTGGGATGAAAGTAAAGGTTCACATGGATTTTGATGGTGGAGACAAGAAATGCATGCATACCCAAATGCGTAACGACGTGGGCGTACTCAAAATTGGGAAAAAAGTTGGGGGAAAAAGGAGGAATTTATAATAAGCCGTTACAATTGGATGGATATATATATGTACATCGATCTTTAATATCCTTCATAAACATAAATGTTTATTTTTTGTGTGCATATATAATTTTAATTGGTTTAATATTTAAGAAAAGATGTTAGGAGTTGTGTTGATGATGAGCTTAATGGTGATGGGAGCATTCTCATCCACTATGATCACTAGTAGTAATAGGAATAGGATTAGTAATAATAGTGTTAATGCTGCAACTGCCATGTTTGTCTTCGGTGACTCATTGGTAGATAGTGGGAATAACAATTATTTGAGGTCTATTGCGAAATCAAATTACTACCCTTACGGCATCGATTCCAGTAGGGGAGCTACAGGCAAATTCTCCAACGGAGAGACATTCGTCGATTATCTCGGTACGTACCTTATACCGGTGAATTCATCATCATATCATTTCTTAATAATTAATTAGCATTTGCATATAAATGAATCTCAGGAGCCTGGTTGGGTCTTCCGGCGCCGCCTCCCTTTGCCGCTCCCACCACAACTGGACGAGCAATCCTGGGAGGAGTGAACTACGCTTCTGCAGCAGCAGGCATCCTCGATGAAACTGGCCAGCATTATGTATGTTAATCTACATACCTACCATAATATGCAATTCATTTATATAACTTTTTCGTATTTTAAAGTTATATAAAATAGTCACTATGATTAAAAAATACAAATAATCTATTGTTTTGTATTAATAATGTACACTATATCCAAATTTGATTTGATTTTCTTTATCAATTACCTCCCAATTCAATTATGAGTTGACAAAATTGAAAATAGGGAGAAAGGTATTCCCTGAGCCAACAAGTGATAAACTTTGAGACAACGTTGAGGCAGCTTCGGACGATGATGGGCAGTCAAGATCTGAGCAGATACCTAGCAAGATCGATAGCGGTGGTTGTGTTCGGCAGCAACGACTACATCAACAACTACCTCCTTCCGGGTCTCTACACCTCCTCCTTCAACTACAACCCCAACCAGTTCGCCGACCTCCTGCTGAAGCACTACGGCCGCCAGCTGGTGGCCCTCTACAGCGTGGGCCTCCGCAAGTTCGTCCTCCCGGGGCTGGGCCCCCTCGGCTGCATCCCCAACCAGCGCGCCACGGGCTGCCTCGACTACGTCAACCAGATCCTGGGGCCCTTCAACCAGGGCCTCCGCTCCCTCGTAGACGCCATGAACAACGGCTCCCACCCGGGATCCATCTTCGTCTACGGCAACTCCTACTCCGCCATGGGCGACATCCTCAACAACCCGGGGAGGTACGGGTTCAGGGTGGTGGACAGCGCGTGCTGCGGGGTGGGCCGGAACCAAGGCCAGATCACCTGCCTGCCCTGGATGCCGCCCTGCCCCGATAGGACGCAGTACGTCTTCTGGGACGCTTTCCATCCCACGCAGGCGGTCGACGCTCTTCTTGCCCACCGGGCCTACTCCGGCCCTCCTTCAGACTGCTATCCCATTAATGTGCAGCAGCTCGCTCTTATCAACTTTCTTTGATTCATTTTCGAATATGTTAGTTACAATATTATCATCATCTTCTACGTTCTTTACTACATTTAATGACAACATCTATTCGTTCTGTATATAGTGAACTAAATCTGTCTCGACTTTAAAATTCTCGAATCAATATTAATTTCGAATTCATATTTCAACATTAATTCCTACAAATACTTTACTACATACATATATAGGATTTTATCTTTTATACATAAAAAACCAAAGAATAATACAAAAGATAAGCACCATTGGGCTTGCTTATTATAATAGCATAATATCTCATATGGCCTTAAGTCCACCTCAAAGGAGTTAATTGGGCCTACTTTATTTTTAAAAATGGGGCTTTTATTTAAAAAATTGCGGCCCGATAATATCTTACAATGCGTCATTGTATAGATGATTTCATATGATCCAGCTCTTCTTTTTTGGAGACAAAGCATGCTCCAGTTTTCTTCTGATTTTGTTACAATTGTATCCAACTCGACCATTACAAATATTTTAATAAAAATATTGAATTTTGAACAAAAGCCTAAATTTTTTTAGTACTCCCTCGTTTACGCTCTTTTTTGGGACGATCCAAAAAGGAATATGTATCATCTTCAGCGGGATCGAGGGAGTATTTTTTTATCGGGTCCGGCCACTTTGGCTTTGGCTCTCCAAAATTGAAAAAGACCTAAACCAAAACCAGGTTGAAAGTTGAAGTGAAGAGATCAATCATGGCCAGCAGCAGAAGCTCGATTTCAAAAATCGCTCAAGCTTACTGCTTTCAATTGCAACGCCGTCGTTTCTCCTCGAAACCCTCTTACTCTTCCGCCAAAACGCATCGCCAAGAAACAAATTTGGGCGGCGGTGACGATGATGATGCCGAGGTGCCGACCGCCGGAATAAGCAGGCCCCTTTCCGAAGTTCTCAAGGACTTGAACAAAAAGGTTCCCGAATCCCTAATCAAATCCCGCACAGAACAAGACTTCTCTATGAGATACATTCCCTGGTACTTTTCCCTCCTCTCACTCCCACTCCCTTTTCTTAGCAGCTAAATGTTACATTTTGAAAATAGAGTTAAGGCAATTGATCGTTGATGAGGGTTTCAAATATTCTGTGCTTGATAGGCTAACTTGTAGATAATTTGTTGGTCTGCATCAATTCCAGTTGACACTTTGATTTATCTCAAAACTTGGCTTGCAGGCACATATTGAATCGAATTTTGAACCTACATGCACCAGGTATGTGTGTATATATATGCACACACAATAAAATATCACTTTTGTAAATGATGAATCTGAGCTGAAAGGGTTTCCCATCTTGTTCTATTTGTAGAATGGTCTGGCGAGGTCCGTGGCATCACTTATTCTGCTGATGGCAAGTATGTATCTGTGGTCTACCGTGTCACACTTTATGGAACTGATGCAGAGGTATTGCTTTATACCAACTTGGAGATGAAAAATTCGATTCCTCAACAATTTATCTTTTGCACTTCTTTTGATCTTGTTCCTTCTCATCTTGCTTGTAATTTTGTGGCTCCAATTAGCTGCTTACAATCTTGGGAGGACTCTTCTATTGTTGATTTACTTTGAAGTCTAATGATTGTTCATTTACTATCGTGTGTCCAAGTTTATGAAATATCAACAATGTGCAAATAGTTTTTACTGAAGTTGTTGCCCCTGGGTTCGTGTTAGGTTTATAATTATATATTTGCAAAATCTGTGTAATAGCTAATGGCATGGTTGTTTGACATGCTCAGCTCCGTTTCCTTAAGTTTGTCTCGTCTTTCATTTTTATACTCATATTCTAATGGCATGGTTGTTTGACATGAGGTAGATCTTCAGAGAAGCAACGGGCAGCGCTTCAATTAACGACACAAGCTATGGGAGTCCTGTGCAACAGGCAGAAGCAATGGCATTTCGCCGTGCTTGTGCTCGCCTAGGCCTGGGGCTTCATCTTTATCATGAAGACTTGGAATGACTGGAGCAGGGTTGCTCTTTAGATGGGGCTCTACATTTTTGCATCAGTAAGTAGCCTAGCCTCACTCTGAATCTTAACTAATTAAGTGCTTATGTATTTCATCTACTTGCTTTTGTATGTAATCGAAATCGACTGAGAGTCTTTAATGGTGAAGGCTGCTGTTGTTACAAGTTAGTTTTGGCTCATATAGTGTATGAATTTATATGACATGTGATTTCATCATGCTGTAGATTATGAAGTATCAATATATTTATGTATACAAAAACTCATCAAGTAGGTGGATAAATTTATGTAAAAGAGCTTGAACATAAATAAATAAATAAAATATTAGCAAATGGAGATGTGAAATGAAGAGTAGAAATGATGGGAATGGTATGGAGTAACTTTATGGTCAAAGGAACACACACATGTTGGAGGCAGCTTTGCCAGATGTATAATCCAATTATTTATACCCTTGCCCTGCTACTTGCTGCTGCTGCGATGAAACTAAATAACTGCTTTTCACTTTGAATATTCAATTATGCTGCTTTGTTACTTCCAATTTTTTCTTTCCATCTTTTTCTGGGAATAAACACAGCCTGGGATTCTACTACAAAGCTACCCAACCATATTTACACAAGGGAATGTCGAAATCTGATTGACTGGAAATCATCTTCAATTTATTGATTTTCTAGCATGTGTTTTATTTATTTTTTCTTTTTATTTTTCAGTTTTAAGTAACTGAATACGCAGAGAAAACTTATTAGAGTGAATATTAACAATTTGAGACGCTAATGCATTAACGAATGCGAAACTATATATATAAAGGGAATGATTGCTAGAACCATCAACCAGTTACTTATGTTTTTTCTTGTTAAATTCAATTAATCATTATTCTATTATATATAACATTATATAAAAGGAAACATTTGATCTTACATACGTTTTTTTTTCAATTATAATAATCTTTTATTTTTATTTAACTATAGCCACCACTGTGGTCGACACTCGACAGAGTACAAATCAGTGAGTAACTTTATTTTTTGTTTGTTGAGTTGGGCCAATGAGATAGAAGAATCAAATAATGTGGGGACAGTAGGAATGAGTATTAGGTCGAGTTTTAAGGAATAGAAAACTAAAAAGTAAGGGTAGATATGTTATTAGTGTATAGTAATGGAAACTGAAGTAGCAGTAATCAGTTGACCGTATGTGATGAAGTGGCAGTGACAGCACGCCTACTACCATACAATGCCACTCCAAAAAGCAAATAAAGATGCCAACCCCAACCCCATATCATATATATGTCCCACCATCTCATTCGCATCCACCACATTATTATTATTATTTCTTATCATCACAATTTATTATTTTCTCTATAAAACAAAACCCACCCCTCTACCTAATATTTTTACTTTAACTTGAGCCGTGTTTCTCATCTTTAACCAGAACGATTTACCTCTATTAATATTCTTAAGCTACAATATAGTTTTTCAATCAATCAACTTAAGTGGTCGACATATTGAAATCCTTGATCATTCGTATTTCTTCGAAGCCTTAACCTACATTGACATTTTGTTTTCCAATTCTAAGTTAATAGTACCATATAATTTGTCAACATATAAGGTGTATAAAAGATGACGAAAAAAGCATTGTCGTTGGTAAAACACTTTCCCTCCAACCGAGATATTGGGGGTTCAAGTCATGCTATACGGTAGTGTGTGAGTGAGTTTGTCATTTCTTTGATTTTAAAAAAAAAAAAAAAAAAAAAAACTTTTTCCGTCAATTGCTTGATGTATGTTTTCCAGCCTCAAAACTCCCAAACCACCGCCTCCATCATATATATATATAACAACACCTCAACCATGTCAAATATGAAATAGACTTTTAATTTGGCATAAGACTAACAGCATGGTATTGAATAAGAACAGTTCGTATTCATTAATATATATGAGACAATGATATTTGTTGATCATGTACTAAAAAAAGCGTTGTAATAAATATTTTCGTTTTGGATAAACTCATTTGTGCCAGGTGGCATATGTGGACATTACTTCATTATGTTCTGCATTACTGTTAAAACTGATAAGCACTAAACCCCAGTCTCTAAGCAGAGATCCTAAACCATAATTAAAGTCATAAACCATCAACATACTTGTGTGCTGCATGTGACTTGGAAAGTATGACACATGTGACAACATTACATGATCAAAACACAAGTAAATATATATGTGAGAAAAATCTTTTTTCCAAGTAACCAAAAGTTTTAATATGTCCTTTTCTAAATAAACATAAACACTTTAGACAGATTCATTAATAATGATCGCTTAATAATATAAAATATACATATATGACAACTCAGGAAAACATAGATATGCTATCTATTAGTGAAATAGGTTGGAACTCGAATTTAAATTTATATTTTATTGTTTTGTATAATTCAAATATGTTATTTAATATACCAAATTTCGATCTAGATTTGGCCTTTGGTAGTTCTCGTGGTAAGCTTTTATTTGTACTAGTATGCCACCCGTGCATACGCACCGGGTTAATCGAAATATATTTTTTAAATATTTTATTATATATTAATGAATATTGTATGGAATAAGTAGTAATTAATTATTTTTTAAAATAATTTTATCATCACAAATATGTGTTATGGGAACAAAATAAGAAACAAATACCAAGTTTACAATTAAAATTAAAAGAAATATGAAAATACAAATTAATAAGTCGTAAAATATAGTGAAATTGTTATTATTATATTTGTCACGTACTAAGACCTTCAAACCACTCCCACTCCTTATAAGTATATCACCCATGTAATGCTTAGTATCAAATGAACTTAAAAATTAACCTATGAAACTTTATATTTTATACTGTATTTATACTATGAAACTATTACAAGAATTGCGGCCAATGTTGCAAATATGTGATATGGTCTTGTTGCAAATATGTTAAAAATATGTGATATGGTTTTGTTGCAAATATTACAAGAATTGAGGCCAATGTTTGATTACTCAAATATCGAGACCCATGGCAAACACAATTATGGCAGCACACAACACGCCCCAACCTCCTTCACCAGCGCGTCTCATACAAACATTAAATAATTCATACATTTTTCTTTTATTACAAATAGTGAATGGTTTTACGTTACAGCCGCCATTATCGGTAATCTCACTGCATATATGTTTGAAATTAAACTGAAAATCCAAAATACTCTATCAAACCAAAGCTACAATATGAGTTCACATTAAATAAAATAGTAATACTATTCTTTATTCTTCATTTACAATAATTTGACATATACTATTACAAATAAACACTCATATCTAACTATATACAGTATACCTAATCTATCCTGACTAAATGAAAAATAAAATACTATTGAAGGCATTGATGACAACTAACGGGATATAAAGAAGTAGTTTGGAGGAAGGTGCAATTTAAAGTTCTATATGTAATTAAGTTGTGCATATTTATTTATACTTTAACAAAATTAAAATGATTTATTTCCAAAAGTTGAAATGTAACGTAAATATTTTCCCTAATAGCCTAAAAAAAGAAAAAACTCGGAGTTTGTGTTGATATTTTAGCCAATTCTCAAAAGTTGCGGATACAGCCATGAGTTTAACTATTAGTTGCTCTTTTAGCCAAATTAATATTAATTGGTCAAAATGGAGCAGCTAGATTGAACAGCAATATTTAGTCTATACTAGTCCACTTAATTTGACTAAAACATTATAAACAAAAAAGTATATAGTCCATTTGTATATATAGATGCATCAATCGATTTTGTTTGAATTTACAAAATAAGCCAAAGTAACAATCATTTATCAAAGTTAAACCATTTATCAAAGTGACAAAACAAGAAGTCACAAAAAAATTAACAAACACATGTATGGAATACTAGTAAAGTTTTTAAAAAATATATAAATTTTTATATTTGTAACATAATATATAATCTTCCCATCCACATATAAATATTTTATTTTAAAAAAATATATATAAATTATTCTCTCTCCTACTTTATCTAACTTAATCACTTTTTAAATACTTATTTCTTAATCTCCGTGCCCTTAGTTACATAGACGCTTGTAATGGGACGGAGGGAGTAGTATTTATTAATTTTTTTCTTTTTGGATTTTTTTTTGTTTTTAATTGAAATTGATTGACAGTTAACCTTAGTAGTTGAAGGAGTGTGGGGGCCATGTGATTGCATTGCATAAATTGAATGAGAAGGGAGGGAGAAGTAGAGCGCGTGGGGTTAAAAGAAGGTGGGGGTGTGGTGGGGGCTCATATCTATATAATTCATGTCCGTATTATCACTCGCCCTTTCTTCTTTTTCCAATTCCACCTTTTCATTTTTATTTTCTCTTCCCTCCATTTCTCTCTTTCTCTCTCCTCCTCATCTCTTTTTTTTCCCTCCCTGCTGTCTCTGACCTAATTGTCTCTCCACCTCCACCACCATCCTTCAACGCTTCATAATCTCTCTACTTCTTCTTCTTCTTCCAGTAACTTGTCCCCTAGCTAATTCTGTTTATTTCTAGATCCGCAGTCTTCGAATACACTACTGACATATATAGGATCAGATCAATCCAGACCACCACCGGAAAAACACGATGACGGCGGCAGCAAACATCGCCGGACAGTTTGGAGACACCACATACACCAAGGTCTTCGTTGGCGGCCTCGCGTGGGAGACGCAGAAGGATACCATGAAGAAGTACTTCGAGCAGTTTGGTGAAATATTGGAGGCCGTCGTCATCACCGACAAGACTACCGGAAGATCCAAGGGCTACGGATTTGTATGCCATTTCTTCTTCTTCTTTACTTTATATTGTGTGTTTGTGTGTGTGTATGAGAGAGACAGAGAGGATCTAATTCTAGAAGAGGGATGATGTGTGGGTGTAGATCGTGAGAGAATCGAGTTAGACGATGGATGTGCATCTAATTTAGTCGGAATTAATGATTCAGGTAACTTTCCGGGAACCAGATGCGGCAAGGAGAGCATGTGTTGATGCAGCTCCAGTCATTGATGGGAGGAGGGCTAACTGCAATCTCGCTTCATTGGGCGTTCAAAGATCTAAGCCTTCTACTCCTAAGCATGGTATAATATTATTATTCATTTCATACATACTTTTTTGAATTTGTCTTCTACTTGCTTTCATCTTACTTTTCTTCATTCTATGCATATATATGGGTTTTTATTGGGTAAAACTTGTTATTTTATGCATGCTACTTACCCTAAAACCCAGGTGGGCTAGGATTGATGATTAATTAGTGGGAGTGAGTTGAAGAGCACTCATTCACATCTTCAACATTTGGGAGTATGAGTTATTGGGTTATTGACCACAAGCACACACACACACACACAAACAGTGTGTGTGTGGGCTGGCTGGCCACATCGCACAGGATATGTTTAAGAAAAGCATGACAGCTCATTTCTTCTGTGAAAGACACACAACACACACACTACACGCTTTAGCTTTTGTGCTTGCTATTTCTTTACCTTTGCTTTCGGAGTTACCACAACTGACATGCCCAGCTGTATAAATTATCCCATTAAAGATTAACCCACGACATGCATGCCTAATTGTGCTTCACTCAACATTTCATTTTAAATCATTATGTAATTCATTTTCTTTTCTTTTGAGTATATTTATCTACAAGTAGTTATCCAATTAATTTGTTGGTGGCAGGTGGAGGAGGGAGGAACATACGGGTGATGGGGGGTTTTCATCAGGGAGGGTTTCAGGGGGCGGCGACAGCAGGTGGAGTGAGCGCTGCCGCGGCGGCAGCTGCCTTCGCTTCCGCTGCAACCTTCCCTCATTATTCCATTCAACAAGGCATTCCTTACAATCTGTATGGGTGTGTATGCTCTTTATCATTTGCTGTTTTGAGGGCATCTGCACGTGGATAGCCAACTCACTCACGCCCAGAATAATACATATGCATGTGCATTTATATACTACCATCAATTTGAGTTTTAAGGTTTTCCCTACCACCTCCTACCATCATCACCGTCTGACATCCCTCTCTCTCACACACATAAACACAAACACATGCTTAAACCAAATGACTACCAACCAATAATGCCTGTTGCATTTATCTTTAATTTCTTGTGCAACACACTTCTAATGGCATCATTAATCTGCGTTTTTACTCTGTAGAAAGTAGAAATATGTACACCACGATAGGCGTGTATTTTATGGTTGGACCACCCACATTATATTGCTGCTTCCGCTGTTATTATTCTAGTCCAACGCATGTTCGGTCTTTCCATCAACATCATCATCATTTCTCTCTCTATACACACACATACATCACATAGAGATGAACATGAAATGATTGATAATTATTGATTCATGTTTAGGTTATGTTTTTCTAATTTTTAACTACAGCAACTGTTGATAAAAATTGACGACAGCATGCTTTCCTGATACCTTTTTTTTGTTTGGCAAAATCTCCAGGTTCTCTCCATACTCGGCTGAATATGCTTACCCCACGGTCTGTACATAACTCCCCCCTCCCTCCTCCCTCCTTTTTTTTTATTTTTTTCTTGATTTGCTCCCCCATTTCTAATTAAGTCTCATGAAATGCTTCATCGTCGACTATTATACATGAATTGATCACTACTCTACAACATTTTTTCTTAATCCATTTGTCTCACTAATTATTAATTAAACACTAGTTACATTAATTTTAAAAAATTGTAGTCTCTTCCTGATTACATATTGATACCACAATGGCGAAAGTTATATGCTGAAGTTTTGTCCTTAACAAATTGAATCCGTCACTACAAAACAAAAATCAAAATTAGCTAGCAAGGGAAAATTCCATTGCTAAACAAAGCATAAACAAGCTCATTACTTGTTAACTCCGGTGTTAATCCAAGAATTTGTTGTAGTGCGTGTTATTTAGTAGAAAATAATTATGATTTCTTAATCTAGAGCTACTATGGTGTGTACGGAGGAGGAGCAAGCGCACAGTATCCACTGTATGGATCTGGGAGCAGCGGGCTTGTCTCAGGCGCGGCGGCAGCAGCTGCTGCTTACTACCCTTATCTGAACTTCAGCGAGGGGAGCGCAGGGACAACGGGGTACTCCGGAAACCAGGGCTACGGCGTTCAGTATCCCCACCACCTCTTCCAGTATTCAACCATCAACTCAACTGGTATTTACCCGCCACATTATGGCACGCCTGTATCCCTTGCGCCACCAACTCCACTTCAATCAGGTTTGTGCACTTCACTAATTAATTTGGTTTTCCCATATATATGTGTAGCTAGTATACTAATATCTTTGACAGTCTGCTTTGCTGTGCCGCAGGCGTGACCGTGAATCTGCACGCACCAATACCTCATCGTTGAGAGACTCCCATCATCAAGCAAGACTCATATTCTTTCAATTCGGTTCACTTCATCATGAAGTACCTTTGGCCTAACCATGGTTATCTTTCTACATCTCTCTCTATCTCAATCTCTCTCTCATGGACGAGACGAGCCCCCCATAAGGGTTAGTTACATCCAGAAATGGATTCATCACGCACTTCTCTGAATATATAGGCCAGGAAAGGTTTCTATATATGAGAGAGTGCAGAATCATATGCATGCATGCATGTGCATCTCAGCTCTTGCCTCACTTGGGAAGGAAAGGCAGAGTTGGTGGGTCGGATCATCTGTTGCTTCAGCCTCGGAAGGGCTAAAGCAAAGACCGACAAATCATTTTCAATTCATCAATGCCTCTCAAGGGGAGGGGCCGAACAAACAGTCTTTTTATTCATGTTTGTCATATATATATATATATATATAATAACTTTTAAGTCGACTTTCATTTTCAAAATGTTGATCTTGAAATGGCTCATCTTTTAAAAATTAATCTTTTTTTTTTCTTCTTCTATATTGTAGATGGAAGTAGTAGATAATTAGGTAAAAATGGGGCAGGGGATGCCCTGGATTTTGTTGTTTGATAACTTTAGCTAGTCTCAGGATTTGAAAAACTCTGACTAGTAATAGTTTTGTTGTGGTGAAAAACTGTGTTTTTTTTATAAAAAAAGTAGTGGATCTTGTCTTCTTTTGGGAAAGGGAGGTGGGTCTGAGTATTTTGTTTTTATGTAAAAATATGGGAATGATGCACGCGCTGGGGCAAACTATTGGAGTTGGAGCCCTTGTGACGTAGTATTCTGTTATAGCTAGGTAGCTTAGTTAGCTTGTAAGAAACTCCATCAATGGGGTAGGAGTTTCATTGCATTGGAAGTTACCCTCAGATATTTTTGGTCTCTTTGGGTTCTTCTCCCTAACACACACCAACCATGGTTAGGACTCAGGTCATCTTCTTCATCCTTCATCTCTCTCTCTCTGAACCTTCATGTCGCACTTTGAATTCAAGACTTTGGTTTGTAATTGTAAGCTAGGGAAGACGTTTCATTGTCATTTGTGTTGGAGTAATCTAGTGACTGCTTGTTAATTCGACTACTGATGGATTATTATGTAACATAATGCCTATGCTGCTTGAGACAATTAATGTTGCTCACCTTTTCATTCAATCATGCTGCTCGCCTCCTATTTTATGTTTTTGTGTCCTTGAGATTTAATTAATCCTAATTTGTTATAGATAATATACGGTTGAGTGAGCTATCATTTTCTACTACTTCCAATTTCTCAAGATTTAAAAATGCTTCGAAATTCCATTTACATATGTACCATTCATCATCATCACAATAAGAATATAAATAAATTATGATATATAGCTTTTCCCAAACTCTTCAAAGATCTCAATCTTTGAATGACACCATTAGTTGTTGCGTACCCAAAGAATGAGGCCACAATCAATCCTTCCTACCATGACAATCATTGACAATATTTTGAAGTGCCTCCAAGATTTGATATAACAACCCGTTGCTGGCTTCTTTTCTTGCAGTCTCCTTTCAAGGAACATTATATTACAATTTCTTTTTAACTCCAATGGATGGATCATTCAATTCTACATGTTGATGTTGATATCTGAACAATAATTTATTTGGTCAGGAGAGGTGCGCTATAAAGCTAATTACCAAGAGTTGGATAATAAATGATTACTTTGTGGTATTTAAAGTTGGGACTTGGGACTATAATGAGAAAGTAGATTCACGAAATACAAAGATGCAAGCAAGCAAGCAAGCAAGCTTTGGGTCCGGCCCAGTTAAAAGGGTAGGTGGGCTTGGGCCTTGAAAGTCTAGAAAAACGTAAAAGGAGCGGGAAATGAATCGCGGGTGTGCGTAGGTCTTTTGTTTAGAAACTCGTGTTCACACCGCTCCTACTCCTCCACCGGTGGAACTCAATTACACTTCTCTCTCTCTCTCTCTCTCTCTCTCTCTGGTTTCGTGAAGAAAGATGTTGAAGCTGTCGAGGCTGCTCCTGCACTCCTCAAGGTAAACCCTCTCTTACTCTTTACCTTTCATTTCATACTGTTAGTCCAATCGCCCCCCAATATCCCGAATTTTATAGTTATGTTCATTCAATTCGTTTATTTCTCTTGCTCTTATACCTACTCTAGGGCTTCAACGGTGTTTCTCATTTCTAATTATTAAAATTTAGTAACCAAACTCATATTGCAATAATTTTGAAATGCACTCAAATCTTAACCTGCCGCTGTTATGAATACTGGTGTTTTCCATTAGTCTAGTGAGTTGGTTTCGTATTGGCTAGTTAAGATTTTGCAGCAGCTCACCACTTTTACTTGAAGAAAAACAGATGCTAGTTACTCGTGTTGTATATGGAACAGGGATTCGAAGAGTATGCTCGGTGTAGCTGCTAATGACTTCAAATTGTTGAGTGGCATTGCCTCACGGGCATGGATGTCTACTGCTACCTCAAATTTTGAGCCTGGCGGTATCACACTTTTCCACCATCATTTCCAACTCTACCTCTTCCTTTAGTCACTCTGTTTTTCTAATGTTTTTGCTTTTCGGGAAATCTGCAGCTAAAATATTTGCACCTTATTCGATTTACAAGGGTAAAGCTGCATTATCTGCTGATCCTCTTCTACCCAAGTTTGCTAAATTGGAAGTATGATATTAAATTATAAAGCATAGTTATTTTTTTGATTATGTATTCTATTTTCTTTTTCTTTCTATGAAGCTGTAATTTGGATCACTTATCTGTAGTCTGGAGATTACCGAGTTGAACGTCGTGGTGTTATCATGTTGACATTCTGGCCTGCTATTGGTGAGCGCAAATATGATTGGGAGAAAAGGCAGGTAATTCTTTGACTGATTTTCGGGACCTTTTATTACTACATGACTCAGCTGACATTGTTCCTTGATATGTGGCTTATCTATATGTTGTTGTGTATTCAACAGAAATTTGCTCTCTCCCCAACAGAAGTTGGATCCCTGATCAATTTGGGCCCCAAAGGTTCGTGTGAATTCTTCCATGACCCATCAATGCTATCAAGGTTGCTTTTCTATTTGGTTTTAATCGTTTGTTTGCATTTGAATCTGTTATTCCCAATCTGCTCATTTTTGGTTAGCTTAGTTATGAAATTAACTGCAATTTAGTCCACAGTAATGCAGGCCAAGTTAGAAAGAGTCTATCAATTAAAGCCCATGCTGATGGTAGTGGTTACTTTGTTTCTCTGAGTAAGTACTCCTTTTATTTGTGAAGTTGTGCAAATGAATAATGAACTTGATGACAATACCCATATGCCTTAGTTGGTGTTGTAGTGACTACCTTAGTTGGCCGTTCTACCATCTATACTCCTCTAATCTTTAATTTTGAACATAGTGCAATAGGATTATAGGAATACCTAAGTTACTGAGTGAATATATTGCTGCTTTGCAGGTGTTGTCAGCAATGTCCTCAACACAAATGATCGGTTTGTTGTTCCTGTCACTGCTGCCGAGTTTGCTGTCATGCGGACTGCTTTCTCTGTACGCCATTATTTTATATTTTATGTTCCTTGTTGGTTTCTACTTATTTGAGAAGACATACTGAGTAGGAATTGCATATAGTGAGACGTTTCCTTCCATTTTGGTTATGTCTAGTAGATTATTGGCACGTGTAAGGTGTATCCGATATATACATAATCCTGTAGTAAAAAGGATTCTTTGGCTACTAGTTGATCTTGTGTACTACAAATACAAAAAATAAATAAATTGATGCTTCAACACTTGGTGGAGTTCATTATAGGAGCAAATGGAGTTTTGTTTTAATGTGGAGAGTGTTTCAGAGAACATCAGATTGTAAGGTGCCTCAATGTGTGTAGTTATTGAAAAGAAACTGCAGCTACCTAGTTAGTGCAGCCAAATACCAATAGATAGATGGTTGGCGATTACATTAGCAGTTAGTTGTAAATGATGTGGGACAGATAAAGTATTTGATTTGTGCATTGATGGATTTGAATTCTGCATTTTTATCCTAATTTGCTTAATCTTGTGGGTGCAGTATGCATTGCCGCACATCATGGGTTGGGACAAGACCGTGGCGAAGCCCCCTTTTGGCGGTAATGATCAAGGTTCAAGTTCGGCTAGGGCGGTTCCTCAACCTCAGACCTCTGAGTGGGACAGATAGATTCTTATGTTATGTTTTGGCAAATCCTCTTTGTAATGATATCCATTTTGTTGATTAGGGTTTGAATGTCATTGCACTGGTATGCTGATAACTTCCCAAGTGGTTGTCTGTTTCTGGATTCTATAAGCATTTGCAGTAATTAAGCAATCAATCCATTTCAGAGGATAAGCTTTACATATCTACATTCACCTATATATGTTTATTGAGATGCATAAGGCTGAGTGATATATAATATCACCGAATGCACTCTATACCATGGCATATAAATAACCAAATTACAAGCAGCAGAATGCAGACTGCAGCATCAATGGCAAGAACAATCCTGACTTGGCGGCACCACTTGTCTCTGGGACTCTGGGGGCTAGACTTGATCCTCGAAGATGTGTCGGAGTCGGCGGATCGCCTGTGCTCGGGCGTCTCAATATCCGTGGTGAGAACCGCATCATCATTCTTCATCCTGTTGTTCTTCTTCTTGTCCTGTTTGCAAGGCCTTGCAAGGAGGGGAGCCTTGGTGGAAGTGGCAGCTTCGGTGGCGGCCCCATTCATGGGCGGCCAGGCGTGCGGCTGGGGGAGTCGCTCCAAGGAAGCAACCAAGCGACGGACAACGGGGGCGAAGTGGTCGTCGAGACGATCCCGATTGGAAGAAGCAGAGCGAATGTTAGTGAATTCATCCCTGAAGGTGTGGAGGAAGGCGAGGAGGTGGGAGTTGGGGAGAGTGTGGCGGCGGAGAATAGCGAAGTAGACGAAGCCGTGGTGGTGGTCGATTAAGAAGGCGAAGGTGTGGGCGGCAATGGTTTCGGAGTAGGATCTGTGGAAGGGAGGGATGAGCTCCAAGCACAAGGCGGCCATGTTGTCGATCTGGTGGTCGCCGATGCTGTATTTGTAGAGCACGCGGCCCTCCTTCCACACGCAGCAGTACCAAACCCTATTCCCATTCGCCTCCATTGCCGTGTCTTTCGCTACACTCACAGACATGCCTCCAAACTGTAACTGTACTAAGACTAAGAGAGAGAAAGTCAACAGAGAGAGATTGTAATGACTAGTTCTACTTTTTAGATAAGACAAGTGGTTCCTGGTGAAGTCACTGTTGACCCGGTCAACTTCTGCTTTCGAATTTCATTTTTTCTCCCATTAATATTTCCCTTGTTCTCTAACGAGTCTCCTATTTTCAAATAAATTTTCTCCTTAAATGATGCACTGCTATTCCCTCCGTCCCAACTAAGTTGAGAATTTCCTTATTAGGGTACCTTTACAACACTCACAACTTTAAATAATATATATTTATATCATTACTTTACACTATTTTTTAATTCTTCTTAAATCCTGTGCCCAAAAAAAACGCCTCAAGATAGCTGGGACGAAGAATTTTGTATTACTCTCTCTGTCCATGAAAAATATATCACCTTTTCCGTTTCGAACGTCCACGAAGAATGTATCACTTACCTTATTTGGACTATACCTAAACACACTCTTATAATTCAATATTACCTATCATTCACTCACAATTTTTTTACCTTAATAAGTCAACTACCTTAATAAGTCAACAAAGTGGATCCTTCTTTAACCAAACTTTTCTTAAAACTCATATTGTCCGCCAAGTGATACATTTTTGTTGGATGAAAAGAGTAAAATATTGCAAAACCTTCTATTTTACTTTTATAATCATCACAATTCTCAATTTTGTTTAGTTTTTAATGCAATAATCCGGGATAGAATGAGTAAAATTATCCACTACCTCAGATGTGTGTATTTTGATGTTATGAGATACTTATCAGGGGAAGGAGTAAAGAGTAGGCACGCAATGTGAGTTGGTGCTTGGTAGACATGAATATTTAATCATACATTTGACTTGTTCATTCAAGTGTTGGGAAAAATACACGAATAGAGACAGCGATGGGTGCCTCTTCACTCTAAATTTGACACAGATATGAGTTATCTATTCTAATTCATGTGACCGTCATATTCGTTTTCACATTCTCCACACCCCTTTGAGCTTCTTCATCACCTTGTTCACTCCCGATGGCGATGCTAACGGGTGGTGGAACAGCTACTTCACCCTGTGGAGGTGGTTCAGTACTACTCGTTTGTGGTTCTTGATCTTGATCTCGATCTTCATCTTGACGAGGAATCGTGGTGTCTGGTTTGGTGGAAGCAAGGAGAGAGTGGCGGCATAGTGGGCACGTGGAGTGTGTGGTTAACCAGAGATCGATGCAGTCCATGTGAAAGGTGTGCCCACAGCTTGGTATCTGCTGTAGTCGATCATCCGCTTGGTACTCCCCCAGGCACACTGAGCATCTACCAACACAAACAACCAACCAATTCATTTCTATGCATAATCATCATATGCAAATTCTATGCAATTTTGCTTGTGGAGAAACACAACAAATGTTTGAGGCCATGGCATGACCAAACCAACACAAAAGGATAGCATAAACTCATTTAACCCACTTCTTTCCAACTTGATACAAACACACAAAACAATACCTCAACCAAGTAATGGAGAGACACTTTTGCGTTAGGCCGGCCTAACGTTAGGTCCGACCCAATTAATGTATAAATAATGAGAATAGGGGGCGGCAAACAACAAATGGCTCCGCCTTCGGCTTCGATAATTAATATATAGATAATGAGACCGGCAACAA
>JAYJMF010000030.1:144011-158151 GCA_036873715.1 Salvia sclarea
AATACTGTTAACTTTCCGTTAAAAGGTAGGGGCCCTTTTGCCCGAATTTTCAAACGTTGAGGGTGCAATTGATCCAATTCAAACGTTAGGGATGTATTTGCTCTTCACAAGAACGTCTAAGAGTGTATTTGCACCTTTACTCTTTTTTAAAAATAACTCAGCTTCAGAAACTAGAAAGTGTTGATATATTTTTTTATTTTAAAAAAAAATTGTTTCTTTATCTTTTTTGGATAAATAAATTATTATAAATGCTTTTAGTATTGTTGCGTGGATATTTCAGACCATTTCATTTCATGTGGTGTGTAGATTTTCGATTTTTCCACAATGCTATATATAATTCTTTGTTTAGGATATCATTTGAGTGTCGAAATTTGGGTTATAGTTTGGTATGAATTACTCAAAAAGAAAAAACATAATCAAATACACAACTTTTTTGAAAGTTTATACATCAATTTTACAAGAAATCATCAGCTGTTAGTAAATTAAAATAAGAAATTGTTTATAACATAATTTAATAGCTACGAAAGAAAAGGTTATAGACTTGAATAATGGGCCAAACATATCTACACACTTGAAAAAAAAAGCTATCAATTTTGTGGAATATATATGATGGGCCGATCCAATATTGCTAAATGGATTTAAAAGTTGGGCAACCCATAAAAATGGAAACATAGCTAGTAACATATTTGTAAGTTTTTTTTATTATTTTTTTTTAGAAAAGAAACAAATTTGAATCGTTACAAAAATTTAAATATTAATCAAAAAATTAATGATATGAAAATAATGTAAGAATTAAGAGCACATTTTTATTTTTTTTTCTTATCTATAAAAATATGTAATTCTTTGAGATATATATCATTGACGCAAAGAATTCATTTCAACATGTGGGAGCGCTGAAAATGCGATATAACATATGATTCCAAAATTGTTGATTTCAATTAGAGCAACATGTGCCCTTGGTATTTTATTTACTAGTTGACCTTTGAATGAGGGATAAATTATTCGGCATTTAACAAAAGTTACAAAACTAAATATGAATGTGCCGACACCAATTTGATCGTAATGATTAACCTACCATTACATTACATTATACTCAATTAATCAAGATTTTAAGTAACGTTTACTTCGAGAGATTTGTGATTAACCAAAAAAAATATACTCCGTGAATAAGTATTTGAATAATAAAATGGTCAAACAAATTGAAAATTAAATTAATCAATCCCATTCGTTCCAAAATGTTCTCTTGTATATGATGCGAATATTATAAAGCTAAGTTGTGGAAGTTAAAAAAAAAAAAAAACGTGAAATCCGTCTCATTTTCGCATCATATTTTTTTTCTTTCTAAAATGGCATAAATGTCTTTTGCCATGGAAATGGCTTAGAGCTGATATATTTTTATTTTTTGTGGTCATAATTATTTTTTTTACCATCCAAATCAACTAATTAAGAGTATTTTTAGTAAACTATTAAATCGATCCATTTTACCGGTCAAAAATAAATCCCCTAATTTTAAATGTGATGCCACAACAGTAAGGATCCACTCTCATATATAGCATCTAGAAAGGTCACAACTTTTCCACGTCTATTTCTCGAGCTTTGAATCCTACTAAAAGAGTAAAACCCCTAATTCTATATTTTTTTTAATAATTAATCCCTTAATCCATATTAATAATTAATCCCTCATTTATTATCCCTCCATCTTTTAAAAAACCCACAAACACCAGATCCAAGAACCCCATTTCCCCTTCATTCCCTCAACTTATCACGTAAACTCCCTCCTCCAACAATGTCAAATCAAAGGTAATTAATTAGTCAATTTCCAATTCAAATCATCATCATCTCTTAATCAATTAATCCAATCTCACTAATTGCGATCCAATTTAATTAGGTTGGCCGGCAAGGTCGCTTTAATCACCGGCGCCGCCAGCGGCATCGGCGAGGCCGCCGCCCGCCTCTTCGCCGCCCACGGCGCCGCCGTCGTGCTCGCCGACATCCAGGACGACCTCGCCGCCCGCGTCGTCGCCTCCATCAACTCGCCGAATGTCACCTACTTCCACTGCGACGTCCGCGACGAGGGCCAGGTCGCCGACGCCGTGGCCCGCGCCGTCGGCGAGTTCGGCGGGCTCGACATCCTCTTCAGCAACGCGGGCCAGCTCGGCCCCGTCGCCAGCATCCTCGACCTCGACCTCGCCGCCATGGACGAAGTCCTCGCCACCAACGTGCGCGGAGTCGCCGCCACGATCAAGCACGCCGCCCGCAGCATGGTCGGCCGCGGCATCCGCGGCTCGATCATCTGCACCGCCAGCGTCGCCGCCTGCGTCGGCGGCAGCGGGCCCCACGCCTACTCGGCGGCGAAGTCCGCCGTGGTCGGCCTGGCGAGGTCGGCCTGCGGCGAGCTGGGGAAACACGGCATCCGCGTCAACTGCATCTCGCCATTTGGAGTCGCCACGCCGATGGTGTGCGCGGCTTACGGAGCCACGGCGAGCCAGATCGAAGCCAACAGCTGCGCGGCTGCGAATCTGAAGGGAATCGTCTTAACAACTAAGCACATCGCCGAGGCGGCGCTGTTCCTCGCCTCGGACGAGTCGGCTTACGTCAGCGGGCAGAATCTCGCCGTCGACGGCGGATTCGTGGCGGTGAATAACAGCTACGCTTCGAGCTCGTTTTGATCGAAAATTTGATAATGGTGTTTTTTTTTTTTTAAATAAAAAAAAGTGGTGTGGGATTTGCATGTGCTTTTTTTCCTTGGTAATACGCATGTTTGATGAATTTGTTATTTCCTAATTTGAATATCATATATTAAAAATTATATTTCATGAAGTTATAAAGCTAAACGGAAGCTATAACGTTAGTTAGATTAAAATAATATCCGTAACTAGGGTTAATTTCTCACCGTCCACGGCTGATTCTCGGCAATGAATAACAGCTACTCGTTTTGATCGGAAAATTTGATAATGGTTATTATTATTATTATTATTATTATTATTATTATTATTATTATTATTATTATTATTATTATTTTATTTTTTTATTTTTTTATTTTTTTTTTTATTTTTTTTTTGGGTTAAATTATAGCCTCGTTAGGAAGCTCCACGTTCGCATCGACTCGTGGTTGCATCGGCTCATTGTAATGTTTGTACATATCGTAAATCCTATTTGAATATAATATACCATATTTTCTCTTCTCAGATTGTATAGCAATATTAGCTAATTAGGAAAAAATATATATAATCTATAATATTTATCATGTAAATTAAATTAAATTTATTATGGTCACATTGCCTCGTCAAATCGCTGCACGGTTGCATTACCTCGTCGAAATGCTCGTGCATGTCCGAAATCACATCTACAAAATAATTTGACTATATGATCTAGTCTCAAACACATATAGTACTGTGAGCTAATTAAGAACACATATAGCAATATAAATAATTAGGAAAAAAAATTATTTGGTCCAATATAATTATTTAGTGAATGAAAAAAATATTTGATCTAAAATAATTATTTAGTGAAATTAAATTAAATCGCATAAGATTTAATATATAAATAAATATTATTTGATACGATTACATCGCTTCGACTTGTAGCATTATTAGAATTTAAATATAAATTGTAGAAATATATACCACACTAAATATATACCTTATAAATATTATGAGAGATTCAAATAGTATAAAATCGTTGGGTAGCTCTACGTTCACATCACCTCGACTTGTCTCGCTGAAACGTTGCATGGTTGCATCGCCTAACCAAAATATTGTACGGTTGCATCGGCTCGTTGGTAGCCTCGCCTAATACATGTCCCAAATCCTATTAAAAAAATTATTTTACTATTCAAACCCATATATATAGAAACATTAAAAACTAATTACAAAAAAAATATTGATTTAGTCAAATTAAATTTATTGAACCAAATCGCCTCATTGTAAAGTTTCATGGTCACATCGCCTCGATTCGGCTCGCTGAAATCATTAATGTCAAAATCTAACGAAATCGGATAATTATAATTTTAAGTATTTTGTGGTGCATACTAAAATTTGTTCGATTAAATTGATGTTGTGTGTGATTTTAAATAACACATAATATGCTAATTAATTGTAAATTAGTAATTTCCTCGATATATTTATGTGTATATACAATTTAAATATAAATTATTAATATAATATGCATAAATAACGACAATTGAGTGCTATGATTTACGACAATTAACATACATAACATAAAAGGTTGACTTAGCTTAAATAAATAACAATATTTAATTATAGCATATAGATTAAATTGATATTTTAGATGTAGTAGTATAGATTAATTCATAAAAAAGAAAAGATGACATGGAATGCTCATACATGTTCCAAATCCTATTTAAAAAAATTATTTTACTATTCAAACTTCCAAATCCTATTTAAAAAAATTATTTTACTATTCAAACTCATATACTCCCTCCGTTCCTGAAAGGTGTGCGCAATTTTCCTTTTTTGTCCGTCCCTGAAAGGTGTGCGCATCCTTTATTTGGAAACCTACTTTACAAGTCAACAATCTTCAACTAACATACACACAATTTTTCAAAACGTGGGACCCTTTCTCCTTTCAAATTTACTTTATCGCACTTTTTATTAAAACATGTGCCACTTCTCTATCCGCACACCTTTCAGGGACGAAGAGAGTGATCAAGTTAAATTTATTGGAACCAGATCGCCTCATTGAAAAGTTCCATGGTCACATCGCCTCGATTCGGCTCGCTGAAATCATTAATGTCAAAATCTAACGAAATCGAATAATTATAATTTTAAGTATTTTGTGGTGCATAATAAAATTTGTTCAATTCAATTGATGTTGTGTGTGATTTTAAATAAGACATAATATGCTAACTAATTGTAAATTAGTAATTTCCTCAATATATTTTTGTGTATATACAACTTAAATATATATTATTAATATAATATGCAAAAATAACGACAATGCAGTTACGACAATTAACATAAATAACATAAAAGGTTGACTTAACTTAAATAAATTACAATATTTAATTATAGTATATAGATTAAATTGAAATTTTAAATGTAATAGTATAGATTAATTCATAAAAAAGGAAAGATGACATGGAATACTTGGAGGAATTCATGGGCTTACTTGGCGATGGTCATCCCAAATCCTTTAATAAAGAAGATTAATAATAGGTTATTTTAAATTAATATAATTATTATCTAATGTAAAATTGAAAAAAATGTTGTTCATAAATCGTTTGTATACATTATTTAAAACATTTATGTGTAATAATTATTAATGTATTAACCCACATGCCACACGGACACGAGTTGACAAATAGCAATAGTTTCGTTTATTCCCCCTTAGTTATAAGAAGTAAAGTTTTCATGGAGTTGATTTACGAGGACGAGGGCGATGATGGGCTGTGGTGTTAGTTAAGAAATGAGAGAGTGCATTCATGGCATGAGATTGGGTGGACATTATCCCAAGCGTGGATGGGGTTTGTGAGAAGACGATCTCATAGCCATCATGGTATCCATCCATCCCTTGTGCCATCACCTGCCAAACCAGGCTTCCGCTCATTGTTCCTCCGCTTCTTGCATATCTGTATATATCTCTGTATACATTCCCCATGTACAACTCTCTCTCCTTCAACCTGAACCCTGCATCTTTGCTCGACTTTCCGAATTCTGCAATCACTAGTGGCTTCTTCAATATGTTTCTTGCATCTCCCCAGTGGTTCACCATCCACCTCTCCATGAATCCCATTTGTTCTTCCTCACTCTTCCCAGATAGCCTGCATTATATACATATGTCACAAACCCTACTTAATTTACACAACTATATTTCATTAATTAATTAGCAATTCACCAAATATCTGGATAGGCGTGGATGGTGGCAAAGTCGATTTCTTTAACCAGATTGTTACTAATGAAATCAGTCCCAACTTGGTACCCAGGATTGATTGCTTTTCTTTCGGGAATGCTGTCTCCGTAGAAACCTTCCATTCCTATTTCCAGCAAGTGTTTATTGTCCAGAGATTTCACGAAACTTGCCATTTCTTGAACCCAACCCTATTAGAATATTCAACATCAACAATTAAATAGGGTTTTTTGTGATCTAATTCAAAAATCATATAATAGTTTCATGTGCATTAGTGTTAATACTGACGTTGAGTGTTTTTCCGGAGTAGTCAGTTTGGCAGCGAGGCTCATTCATGAGCTCCCACGCCATGATTGTGGGATCGTCTCTGTAAGCAACTCTTGTTATGGTGTTCAATCTTGTCACCACTCTCTATAGAAAAATCAAACCAATAATGATCCGTCAAAGCATAAATTTATTAGCTGATTAATTATGTTAATGGCCGTCTTACCCTAATGTGGTTCTTGTAGTAACCTTTGATAAGCGGATGTGTATAGAAATCGTCATCAGCGTTAACTTGCGTTCCTGCGTTTCTAGCCCACTCAACATACTTGGCTTTACCTCCAAAATCGTTGTAATTATTGACGAAGCTCAGAATCAGACGAATCCCATAGTTTTTGGCTTGAGAGATCACAAAATCCAATCCCTACATAATACACGACATCACATGGACATGAAGTGAAACACGAGAATTAAGGTAGGTAGGTACCTGAAAGAGGCGCTCGTCGTAGTTTCCGGGGGAGATTTGGAGGGCGCGATCGCCTCCATCGGCAAAAGCCCAGGTGCGGCAGACGGTGAGTCCGGCGGCGGAGGCTTCATGGAACACTTGGGAAACCTTGTGGCGGTCGTTGGGGTCGGAGGCCACGTTCATCATCCAATAGGCATTCAAGCCATTGAAGAGAAACGGAGATCCGTGGAGGATCAAATGGGACTCGCTCCTTCCTACAAAACCCTCATTTCTCACAACTCTGCTTTCGCAGACCAGAGCTCCCAACACCACAACTAACATAGCTACAATCCAAGTTGAAGCCATTTTAATTAATTGTTAATTGCATGCCTACTTATATATAATGGATTTCAAGACGAGGGGACTTGCTAAAAATATAATGTTTAGCGCCAAAAGGGGGTTTCTTATTTCGGTGGAGTGGGGAGTTGGAAATAATGGAGGATATATTTAATTTTCTTTTCCCTTTTTGATTTTTTGATTTTTTTAAATATACACGAAGTAAATCCACGTTATTGTGCAATATCCTACACAATGCGCACTAGTAAACCCACATTCTTATACAATACCTATAAACTACACATGCAAAGAAATCATATTGGAACACCAAATTAATGTGATCAATAGACCTACGAGACTTGAAGTTGAATTTAAAAATGTAACTTTTTAGATTCAGAAAATCGAAAGACAATTTTCTGTTGATGTGATTTTGCAAAAGGTTTATGAAAAGAATTGAAGGCTCTTAGCTAGGCCGTTTTCGCAAGTTGATGTGGCGTCTCGGTTGAGGAAATCATGGGAGGATTCCAAAATACGAAGCCTTTTTTTTTAATTCTTTTTCCTTTTTTTTAGGTAGCGAGGATTCTAAATATAGAAGGTGTAGACTGTGGCATGTGGGTGTGGTAGTTGGTTTATTTTATTAATTTGAGAGGAAGTTGGTATTAATTGATATTCTAGATTTATTTTACCTGATATTCAAAAGAATTGCTCATAGGTATTTCTGATTTCTGATGAATATATATAGGACCAAAGGGGTTATATGGCTAAGCTTTTTGTTAGAAAGCTTAACACAAACTTTAATAACTCATAACTAGTTAAAGAGCTACTAGATTGTAATGTCTCAAAAGTCTATAAATTATTAAAGTGTTTGATAATTAAGCTTATAAGCTAGAGAAAATTATATAGTTAAATATATAAAATTGAAGATAGATTAATTTGGAAGAATATATGTGTTGGAAATACCAACCCGTAATAACAAAGTTATAAAGATAAATGATTGTTACTTATAAATTATAGAAAGATAAATTGGGGTGATCAGATCAGCCTATATTTTGGGGAGTTATAAGCTATTTGAAGTTTATTTTCAAAGCTTACAATTTATAAATTCTACTTAGGAGCTTATTTTATCAAATATTTTAGGAGATCTCATAAGTTCCTAAATAGTTTATTAACTATTTTAAGAATCTTATAAGTTTAGTCAAACATCCTCTAATTAAATAAATCATGAATATTTTTGCCACTTTCGTTTGCTCACTTCCCAGGTATATAATGAATAATATGTTGATCTTTTTTCAATTTTTTCTTTACTGAAATATCTATAATTTAATTTATCGAGTTTTTCCTCCTACTAAACTAAATTATTAATTACTATGCACAATTATTTATATATGTTTTTGAAAATAAAATATGGAATATATATATATTAACATACGTGCATGCATGCTTGCTACTTGCTAGCCAGTTCTTTAGTTTTTTAATGAACAATGACATAATTGCATGTGCTCTTTCTAACTAACTGAATGAAGAGAATCATCTTCTATACAATTTAATGGAGAGAGTATATATATATATATACATACTGTATTTAGTTGATGCAAATTGATACAATTAATAACAACAACCCACATGGATAAGCACGTGTAATAGATTGTCTATATATAGAAACTCTACCATGATTTCTTGAAGTGACATCTTCTTAACTTGCCATAACCAACTAACCTCCACTTGGCTAGCAAAACCTAGCACCCCTTAAAAGAACTTGTAAAATATCATAAAGTAAAAACAAAAGGATTTATTTTATGATCAGTTGCGAGAAAATACCTAATGTGTGGTAAGTTGAAAATGAACCAATTAATTAATGAAACAACATAGTGGATCTGCAATGCTAGGCGGTCAAATTAACAATCAATCACGTATTATCTCAGAGAGAATTTAGTTTTGATAAATGAAGTATAAAATACGTACATTTACATAGAGGAAGGACAAAGTATTTATAGGACACTAGCTTGATGGGTAAGGTACTATTTTGCCATAGGTTACCCGAGGACAAGGGTGACATACAGTCTATGTTGCATAGGTGCGTGGGTGCGGGTGTGGAGGCGATAGGATATGGGTTCTTGGATACGGATTTTTAAAAATTATAGGGTACGATTTGTGAAGGATGCATATATATTTTAATATTTTATTACATATATGCGATTTGTCAAGGATACATGTATATTTTAATGTTTTATTATATATTATCTAGTATAATATATATAAATTTTAAATTTCATAAATAAAGTATCATATTAAAAGCTACGCAAAAATTAAAGTTTCAATTAAAATAATTAACTGACGTCCAATATTTAATCAAATGACTATATAATATTCTGAAAAATAAAATAAAATATGAATACATCTAATAATTGTTTGGTACTCAATTTAAAATTTTGGTAAATTGCAAAATAGTAAAAAAAAAATCTTCAAAATAATCCCAAAAATGCACTGGATTTCGTGAGATTGACGCACCAGATTCGCGAATCCGATTCTATTTTTTTGAGGATTTGTTAGGGTTCGCCACGTGGCGTATCGGCTGCAAATCACACGAGAACCCCACGAGAATCACACCCTACAAGTATCCGATACGTGCAATATGCTATTTTTTGAAAAATTCGTGCATCATGGCATACAATATATTCTATAATATTATACTTGGGGGGCGTTTAGTTTCCTTGATGGGATAAATTAGATAATTTAGATTGATAGGATAAATGATGATTGGATTATTTGGATTATTAATCATGTGTTTGGATTGTTTGATTGCAAGGTTTGATAAATAATGTGATTATGACAAAAATATTGCATAATACCAAAATTGTCCTTTCAATCCATTTCCTCGTGTTTCATTATGACTAAAATAAATTTAATTTTATAAATTTACATTATGGATTGAAGGTTTGATTAAATAATCAACCAAAATTTGGCTTGATTAATAATCAAGCAAATAGATGATAACATACGGGCCAAATAATATATCACGGGTCCTATCATGCAAACCAAACACTTGATTAGTCTTGATTATTTTATCAATTAAGGCTAATCAAAGCTAATTAAGAAAACCAAATGTCCCCTTAGGGTATTAACTTTTGAAGATTAACTTAGACAAAAGTTTAATTGTTGGCTATTTATTTAGACGTATGGAACTTTAAGATATCCCATTCCCTTTCTAGCACTTAAGCTCATTTTGCTTCATTCATATATGAAAGAGTGCGCTTGGAGAAGTCCCTGTATGGCTGTATGGAGCATAAAAATAATCAATTATAGTAGTATATCTTATCAATTATTCCCTTCGTCCTATTATTTATGACTCATTGCTTTTGGGTACGAATATCCTTTACTAATTAATACTATATTTCTTTAATAGCTAATTCGTTTTGAATCTCGCTCATAATCCAACGATCATGCACATATATGGGTAAATAAGCCTAGAATATGTTGGCAAAGAGCGAGAAAATAAATATATAATAATAAATAAATAAATATGGGATGTCGACTGATATAGTGGTGGCTGCGTATGGGTAAGAAATAAGAATAATGATATTGTTGTTGGCCGGTTGCAAGCAGTTCCGTTATAATATAAGAAAATAATACTATATGCCCTTTTTGGAATTCCTACCTCAAAATAAAAGCAAATTAAGAATTCCAAATGATGTCCTACACTAATAGTATGACACGCGCTAGCTAATACTTGTCCTTTTGGATTTGCTCTCTCTCTCTCTCTCTATCTCTTAAGTCTTAACACACACGCTACCTTATTTTATAACTTCTTAATTTCAGCAAATTATGAATTTTCCACATTAGACTTACATACAGTATGTTCAATTTAGAGCTAGGTACATTTCTTGGTCCACATACGCACAATATTGATCAGCCACGACTAGGTCGGTCAACATGAAAGTTATATATATATGGGATGTTAACTAATTAAAAAATCAATGAGGTGTGCAGTGTATCTATATATGCAACTTCTTTTCCAATCAATAAAATATTTGTAACTTCGAAAATGGGTTCATTAACTTGGATTGTAGCTATGATTGTGTTGTTGGGGGGTACTGTTGTGTGCCATTGCCAAGACTCAAATCCAGGTTTTGTAGGAACCAATTTGGTTCTCCATGGTTCGCCTTTTCTCTTCAATGGCTTCAACGCCTATTGGATGATGCACGTCTCCTCCGACCCCGAAGGCCGCCACAAAGTTTCCGACGCCTTCCGTGAAGCCTCCGCAGCCGGACTTACTGTGTGCCGGACTTGGGCTTTCGCCGATGGAGGCGATCGCCCCCTCCAAATTTCGCCCGGAAACTACGACGAGCACGTCTTTCAGGTAGTTAATTAATTATACTCATGTTACATCTCGCATTTCACTTCATGTACGTGAACTACTAACGAGTGTTTATGCTTATAAATATATAAATATTATATATAGGGATTGGACTTTGTGATTGGTGAAGCAAGAACATATGGAATTCGTCTCATTCTAAGCTTTGTAAATAATTTCAATGATTTTGGAGGGAAAGCCCAGTATGCTGAATGGGCCAGAAATGCAGGAGCCCAACTTAGTGGCGATGACGATTTCTATACACATCCTCTCATCAAAGATTACTACAAGAGCCATATTAGGGTACGTACATATATATATATATGTTCAAAAACGTTGAAATATATATATATATAAATTAGTGATGGATGCATGATGATTGGTTTGTATTTTTGCAGAGAGTGGTGACAAGATTGAACACCATCACAGGAGTTGTTTACAGAGACGATCCCACAATCATGGCGTGGGAGCTCATGAACGAGCCACGCTGCGAAGCTGACTACTCCGGGAAAACACTCAACGTCAGTAACACACATGAATTATTATACTCTACTATGTTTGAATCAGATCACAAAAAAAGAAGTAATTAATTGTTGATGCTGAATAGGGTTGGGTTCAAGAAATGGCAAGTTTCGTGAAATCTGTTGACAAGAAACACTTGCTTGAAATAGGAATGGAAGGTTTCTATGGAGACAGCATACCGGAGAGAAAAGCGATCAATCCCGGCTACCAAGTTGGGACTGATTTCATTAGTAACAATCTGATTAGAGAGATCGACTTCACCACCATCCACGCCTATCCCGATGCTTGGCTAGGTGGGAAAAGTGAGGATGAGCAAATGGAATTCATGGAGAGATGGATGTGGAATCATTTTGAAGATGCAAGAAAGATATTGAAGAAGCCATTAGTAGTAGCGGAATTCGGGAAGTGGAGCAAAGGAATATTGGGTTTGAAGGAGAGAGAGTTGTACATGGGGATTATATACAGAGATATATACAAGTATGCATATTGGAGTGGAGGTACAATCCGTGGAAGCTTGGTTTGGCAGGTGATGGCGGATGGCATGGATGAATACCACGATGGCTATGAGATCATCTTATCGCAGACCCCATCAACGGCTGGGATCATCTCAACTCAATCTCATGCCATGAAAGCATTGATGTCTGGATTCTTCACTAACAATCATGTCCACATCAATCATCATCTTCGTGCAACAAAATCATCCAAGACTTTGCCAGGGATGATCACTAATTTCATGACTCATCATATCTAGAGCTGTCAAACGGCCGGGCCGGGCCAGCCCGAAATCTTTCGGGCCTGAATTTTTGGAGCCCAACTCAGCTACTATGGTTTTTCGGGCGGGCCGGGCCAATCCGGCCAATTTTTTTTTTAATCAAAATAAATAAATATATGCATTTTCTTGAAGTAGAAGTGTAAAACCAACCCTAATAAACAATAAATATTGATTATAAAGAAAAATAAATCAGTATTTCGTAAAATTCAAATACAATTACAATTTATAAATACAACTAAATATACATTTACGTTTTGTTTGTAGAGAAGAAAAGAAAAAAAATCCAACATTTATTAATTTACAAATACAATTAAGTTTCCTTAAAAAACAAATATAATTGAGTAATTAACAATAATTAATTGCATAATAATAAAAAAAATATTTTTATATATTAAATTGGGCGGGGCGAAAAAGCCCGTGGGCTTCGGGCTTTTTTGGCCCGAAGCCCGATTGGCCCGGAAGGCCAAATGGTCCGGCCAAAAAAGCTCGATTTTTTTCGGGCCATCATTTTCGCAACCCATCCTGGCCCAAACCCCGGGTCGGGCCGAAATTGACAGCTCTAATCATATCTACTAATTAATTTCATTCTTTTAGTATTGACTAGCAGAGAGGACGTGTGTTGCACGTCTATCATGTCAATTAACATTCACGGTTAATTTATTATATAGAGTAATATCTTTAATACTCCTTTCGTCTCACGAGAGTTGGCTTGTATTCTATTTCGGGGTATCCATGAGAGTTGGTCTGTAACCTTTTTGGAACACATTTATTATTCACAATATCGTAAATAATATATATTTTTATCACCACTTATACGTTATTTTCCAACTACCGATGCCCAAAAAAAAGGAGCCAATTCTCGTGGGAACGGAGTGAGTAATAAATAAATTTAATGTTCATTCTTAATTTCTCTCTAATTATCATTAAAGAATTTCATATCAGTTACTATGTGAAAGTTGCAATATGTTTATTTGGAGAGGCATCATCTAAACTCAATCACTAAATAATCAAAATCAAACTCTCCTACAAAATTCATGAGTTCTAACGTAATTCTGACATATCATTTCATATGAGAATCGGCTTAAATTTTTAACTCTTTGCTTTTTGTTCACAAATTAAGATAAATTACTCTCTTGTTTGAACTTTAAATAGGTTAGATAATTCTCACAAAAATCATGTTTTACACTATAAAGAAAGCAAATTTTCAAATGGATTCAAATTTAATAATGCAAGTCTGTTACATACAATCAATCTGAATTCGTTATATAAGTCCACATAGATTACATAAAAGGAACCAACCAAATATTTATTAAATAAATAAAGACTAACAAAGAAGAAAATAGTCATACTTTACTACTACATATGTAACAGAATTGCTCCTCGATCGATCCACCATGGGCCCAAAAGACTTGCCCACTACTGATGTAGCAAGCCACATGGGTAGGAAAGTAATGAGCCGAGGTCCAGCACTGATGATTCGAACCCGGAGTTGCAGTTGAGAGGCCCAATTACAAGATTGAGAGCCAAGCAGCTCCAAGGCTATTTTCAGTGCATTATCCGGAAGAAATTGGAAGATGAAGATGTT
>JAYJMF010000030.1:174081-220738 GCA_036873715.1 Salvia sclarea
AGCCACGTAGATGATGAACTATATTAGATTTGATGGTCTTCTTAACATAATTTGTAAATTGTAAATACGAGGGGTTTGATTTTCTTTGTTAAAAATTAAAAATATTCCATCTTATGTACTTCATCCCTCCACGAAAAATATATCACAGTGTAGACGGTATAGGCTTTAATAAAAAGGTAGGTAATGTGTGAGTGAAGAAAAAAGTTAACTTTTGTAAGTTGTCTATGCCCTAATACTAGCGTTGTAGGTAGTGATGGAATCTACCCTTTATTTTTCTGCTTTAGTAGATATTTTTTTCAATATAAGTAATGGACACATTCCTTTGAATACCAAGAAAATATACATATGATACTCAATATTCTTTTAAATGGAAATTAATTATAAATGTTTTAAGCTATAAAAATGGACATTACAACCAAAAACAAATGAACATATGCTATTTATACTTTCTTATTTTTGTCTTATAAATATAACAGTATAATATTCCCGTCGAATTTCGACGGTTACCGACTATTATTCAAAATTTTGAAATAACTAATTTTTTCAACTGCATTTGCAAAACTTATCAATTTCAAAATATTGTTTTCCCATTTTTATCTTCAAAAAGAAATTCTTAAATCACAAAAATATTGTTAAAAAAAAAACAAAAACAGAAAAACCTTTGCTCCTCCCTCACACTGTCGAGTGGAACTAGAAATAGGAAGGATTGCAGCTGCAGAGATGAGAACTGAGCTATAATGAGATTATCCAAGCAGAATCTCTTCAGGTACTGCTTAAACTACAAATCATTCTCTCCAAAAACCCTAACCCCCAAATCCCTAAACTCAGCAATAACTTTATTTTCTTTGCGCTCTTCGTCACTTGGGTCATGTGTATTTATCCCGTCTGAATCACGCCCACGTCGAAAATTGCCGGCTTTAATCATTCCTTCTTCTGCGCCTTCGTCAAATCTTCATTCCAGATTACATTCGCTTCAAATTAAGATTTCTTCTTCATCCGGCCTCGCGTCAAACCTCTGTTCCAATCCGTTTCTACATGTCAAGAATCAAATTTTAGGTGATTCCTTATGTGGGCTGACTTCGGAATTTAAAATTGAATCATTGACTTTATCAACTCGTATCTCTCACAACGTATGTACTGTTTTTGGGTGGCTTCGTTGTGGAAAAATGGTTAGATGCTACACTGTATCATCATCAAATAGCTCGTTTGCTTCTGGTTCTGTCGTGAAGAGTGAAGTTCAGAGGAAAATTTCTCTGCAGGAATCTGTTTTGGAAGTTGTTGGTATGATTAGGAACAATGGAGATGATCTGGAAAATAGGTTAAATATGCTGCGGCCTACATTGAATGCATACTGCATTACTGAGATTTTTGAATTTTGTAATTCTGAGAAGGTACCTGGGTTGAGGTTCTTTGAGTGGATTTGGAGTAATAATCCTAAGCTGCGGAAGAATTTTTGTATATGTAGTTTGATTATTGATAATCTTGGAAGGTTAGAGGATTATGGAACCATGCGTGTGTGGTTCAAGAAGTTCGCATATGAAAAGGTTTGTCTGACTTATGAGGCTTTTGGGTTCTTACCTGTGTTGGCGACCAATGATGCTTCATTGAAAGAATCCACTAAGACGGTGTTGGATTTATTGAACGAGGTTGGGGGGTCGTTTCAGAGTTCTGGTGTTTGTGCCTTGATTGAAATGTTCTGTAAGTTTCACTTGTTCGAAATGGCTAGGCATGTCATGACAATTGCTGAGAGCAAGGAGTCGTATTTTCGCCTTATGATCCGTGAGATGTGCAGGAGTGGTCTTATAGAAGAAGCACATGCTATAATCAGAGAGATGAGACGAGCCTGTTGTGCTCCTACTACCACTC
Organism: Salvia sclarea; assembly: GCA_036873715.1. Taxonomy (NCBI): domain Eukaryota; kingdom Viridiplantae; phylum Streptophyta; class Magnoliopsida; order Lamiales; family Lamiaceae; genus Salvia; species Salvia sclarea. Next base: position 175,948 of record JAYJMF010000030.1, read on the forward strand.
TGTATAACTACCTTCTTGGAAGTTTATGGAAGAATTCTAGGATTAGTGAAATCTCTTCAGTGGTTGAAGAAATGAAAGAAAATGGCATCCCTCTTGATGCAATAACCTACGAGATTCTTATCAATTCGGTTTGTAGTTTGGGCGATATGGATGTTGTTCGTCAGATTCTTTATCAGATGCTGGCTCAAGGTCTTCAACCTCGACTGTCAACTCATGCTTGCATTATCAAGACTTTGTTTGCTGCAGAGAAATACGAGGCAGCATACAAGTATGTTGTTTGTGCAAGTGCTGTTGATAAGACCTCTAGCAATATGATATACAGTTTAACGGCTAGGCTATATTGGGAAAAGGGTCATATCATGAGTGCTTGTGACACTCTTGTAGACATGATGGAGAAAGGTCTACAGCCGAATTCCAGCGTTTACGTAAAAATTGTGAAGCAACTTAGAAGAATTGGGAGGGGAAATCTGGCAAGAGACTTGGAAAGCAGGCACTCCAAGTTTATGTGCAATCCTAATGTTCGTTCTGTTAAAGGAGATGATAGAAGCACCTTTTGATCATTATTGTCAGACTGTCAGTCTTAGTCTTGTCCACTGTCACATTTTTGAGAAATGAGAATACTACGTGATGAAAAATTCAAAGAATTAACTTCGTCTTTCTCTCTTTGTCTTCTTGTTTCTTCCAACTCCTTGCTGGACCCAAAAATTAGACAATATTACACAATACACAAAAAATTGGCATATAGAAAATCTGACTAATGCTAGCTCCTCAAGATTGTGATTATTATATGAACTTTTCTCCTGTGAATAAGAAGATTCTTTTATTCATATTTATAATTAATTGTCTTCACCTTTTTCCTTTTTGCATTTATATTTGTCCTACAGTGTTCACTTTTACATTGATATTGTGTGAGAGGGGTTGCTTTAGATTTTGGATTAAACATTCAGTTTTCCATATCCAATAATTGATCTTTGGAGGTTATGTTTATTCCTTTTGTTATATAAGTTGTTGATTACATCACTTGATCTTCTATTATTTGCTGTCAAAGAACAAACATTGCAGTGCATCACCAACTCTGTGTAATGTTGTTGAAACATGATGTCTGCATCTTTGTAGTTCTCCTCTCCAATGTGATTAGCAGTTTTTATTATATTCACATATCCAACAAATTCATATGATATTACTCTGGTCCCTCTTCTCATAGAAAGAATTATAGTGAGAAACTTGATATGCTTTTAATCAGGTTTGGTTCTATAATTTCTTGATTGAAATCACTGTTTGTGTTTCATCCATATTGTCTTTTCATGAATTACAGAAAGATTCCTTGCATATTGTAGGACTGAGATTATGTTGTTGATATAGCTGATTCAGGTGCAATTTTAATCCTTAAAGGAGCAGCCAGGCAACACATGTGGACTTTAACCCTGCAAAAAGATCAACGCTGCCAGACAGATCGATAATACCGTTCTCATCAACTGCTTCTAGGTAACGAATGTCTTAGTGTAATGGTTATTTTGTTCTAACATAAGCTTAGGCTGCTTAGCCTTTTCTCCTTTTACTTATTTTTTATTGACTCCAATATCCTATTGAGTAGTCTCACATGTGGCCTTTATAAGATGACTATCTCATTCTTTTTTTCACAATTAAATGCACACTCTGGTGCGAAATGTCTAATGAGCTGAAGATTTATTGTATTATCAACATATGGCCTGAAGATGATACTCAACACTGCAAGCATGCATAAAATGTGTAGTTAAACCTCTAACTCAGAAGCATATATTTGTATGTCAGAAGGCTGAAATTGCACTCTTCTACATAGTTATATGTTCCAAAACCTTGAATTCTTACTTTTCGTCATCTAGTTGCCATTTCTGTTTGGCAGATCTTTTGTGTAATAGCGATTGTGAATGTTTGGTTAGAGCTTTGCTTTACCTTTTCTCAAAAAAAAAAGAGCTTTGCGTTACCTGATGCCATAGAGTAGTAATTACATAGCTACTGTAGGCTACCGATATATGCTCATAAGAGATGCAAAGGGAGCATGTAGACATCTTGAGGCATACCAATTTCACTACTATGTGATTAACTTACTACAGTGAACTAAGTATTCTGCTCCCATAGAAAAGGAGAAGAGAAAAGAAGAATAGAACAGTGAACTAAGTATTCTGCTCCCATGGAAATAGCTGACAAGTAATGGTGCTATTTTTAAAGAAAACGAGGTCGAGATAAAAAATAAATTAAAAAAAATAAAGATGGTAAATCTTAAGCTTTGCAGATAAGTATTAGCCTCATTATGTTTTGAGATGATAGGTGTACAACGATTTCTTGTCAGATATTGACCTAAAACCTCGCCTCGTATATTGATGGTGAAGGTTTTGCCTACGTAGAAATAGCCGAAAAGTAATAATTCCATTTTCAAAAAAATACAAAACTGAGCTAGAAAGAGAAAACCGAGTCATGAGCAACAGAAAAAAAAAAAACATATTAGCTTTCATTAGATTCTGAAATGATATACAATAAATTCTTGTTAGAAATGTGGCCTAAAAAGTGGCCTTTGAAACAAATAATGCAAGATCCTTATCTCACATGCTAGTCAATATGACTTCTTTTATGCAGATGCATGGCTTATGAAAATACCATCTCCCTGCTATAATACCAATCTCTATCTAAAAATAAAAAATTGGCCATCAGCCAACGCATGCATGCCTAAAAATACGATATATTAGCATATGTTGTATATACTTATGTATGTTAGTCCCAAATGGAATAGGTTTCTGTCTCATCACATTCCTCCATCTCAATCTCACCATAACTGACAGCTTCTCCAATGCCCGACGGGCCTGCCAGCTCCATCCACATTTTAGGCGAGTCGAGTGGCGCTTCATTGATGGCCTGAATGTCACTAGGCGAGAGCTTCACCCTCGCTGGGACAGCGCCCCCACCAGAGCTGCCGTCAGCATCGCCTGACCGCTCCATGCCGCCCAACTGCATGGCCGCCAGCTGAGCCGCTTGGCGGATGTCGTCTGCATCTGCGCTAGCCGGCTTTGGGAGGTTCTCCACCAGCTCAGGAAAGTTGATGCGTGCATCCGGGCCCCTCAGGTACCATGCAGAGACATCATAGGCTGCAGCTGCCATCTCAGGTGTGTCGAAACTCCCCAACCAAATACGTGTCTTTTTACCGGGCTCACGAATCTCCGACACCCACCTCCCCCATTTCCGTCTCCTCACGCCAATGTACCTCGACCCGCCCCCCTCGTTCTTGTCCTGTTTCATCATGTTTCAGTTCTCAAAATTCGTGTTTTTCGTTACTTGAGAAATGGGCATGGCTCTAGCTTTTATAGGAGGTGAGTGCATAATGGTTGAGTGCATGTATGAGTTGAGGGAGTGTGAGCAACATAGCTGAGATGTTGGTTGGTAAAGTGAGGTTCCACGTATTTGCATGAAAGTGGGATTATGTGTGTGTTTTTTTGGAGATTTTGCTAATTTGCTGTAATTAGCCGACACTTGTCATCCTTAACCTACTTTTATATGAATTTTGGGAGATGCAGAAATGTTTTGATCTCATAAAATAAGAATGTTTCACACTGAAAAAGATCAAAGCTCTTGTTTTTCAATTGATTGTCTGCTGACCTTACTGTTGCTGAGTTGAAACTTGAAACCTTAAACCTCATCCATTCTAGTCTAGATCATTGTTTTCTGTCGGGAGGTTCATCACTTTCTTTTCTTTGTTTTTCGATTTTCGAATTAGAGTTATACTAATCTCTCTTTTAATTCAAGATCGTGGTATAACGTCTATCCTTCCATGTCCGTATATGGTTCGTCCTAGTGAAATAGGATGATTGAACAATGATTTTGTAAAAACATGATTAACTTTAACATATAAGTAAGCTCTTTGTTTTTGGACCACTTGGAAGAAATGAAAGAAAGGTTGTTTCTTCAACAATTTTTTTATGTAATTCTCGATAAAACATTTTTGGTAATCACGTTTATACACATTTGTTGAGTTATCGAATGAGCTGAAGCACTTGGACTTTGAAATCTTTTATTTCAGTTTAATATTAGATCTTGCATTGTGTGTCGAGTTCGTGCTGGATTGTTTGTCAAGCTTATAAGTTCGTGAAAACAATTTACGAGACACTAGTCTTTTAGAAGCTTATAGTATCACTTTATGAAAATGTTTTTCTATATCATGAAAATATTTTAGTTCATTTTATGATGGAGGTGGATTAGCTAATTTTATTTTCTTTCTGGTCCTATTCAAATGAAATTTATTTCATTATATGTAATATCCGTAAAACTTGGTGTGCTCTGGGTAAGTGTATATTTAATGTAATCATTACCAGGTAGATTAATAGAATTATAGAGACGTTTAGATTTTATCTGATTATTTATTGAAGATTTTTAGAAAAACATGACAAACAGCTGTATCAAACAAAACTCCATTGTATGTTTAACTGTCACCCATTATTCTTTTGTTTATTATTCGGTCATTTGGGGTCATTTTAAACTCATATCTTATTTAAGTTTTCTTTAATCTTCTGACACCGGCAATGGAAATGACACGCCCAATTTTAAAGAACATTCTTTTGATTCTGTTCCTCCTTTTGAAGCGGTATCTTTGACATACAAGATTAAACAATATAATACTACCATATCCACTAAATATTTTCATTTCAATAATGATACCACATACTATAGCTTAATTTGGCTGTGGTTCTCGTATCACAAATAAAAATAAAATAAATATAACTGAAAATCATATTCTCTTCGTAACTTTTCACAAAATTATGAATCTTTTTTTAATTTGAAAAGTGACCTCACATCCACTCACCAATGCCTTTTATGGAATTCATTATTAACTAAAACCAAATTCAACTAAATTTTATTAAAATTTGTTTCAGGATCAAACTATACATATGTACAGGGAACAGAGGGGTCATTGTTTGGTCTCGTTTTGTGAGAATATTTGATGTGTTTGATGATATCATGTGTTGGTGTGCGCCGCGCTTTGTGCCATTCGATTGCTATATTCGTAGTTTCGTGTTAATCTCGTGCTCCTCGTGTTTTTTAGGAAAGACGGTGAAATTGGAAAAAAAAAAAGGAATAATTATTTGAACTTGATAGGATTGAAGTACATCTCGATACGAGTTCGGGGATAAAAACGGATCGAAAGTCGGATGTCGAACGGGGGAGATATGAGCGAAACAAGAAAGGCGCGCGCACAGCGCCGCCGCCGCCTTTAAACCTATTTTTCTTAGGTTTTCGAGTCACTTCTTCTTCTCCAACACTTTTACATAGTCTTTTGGGGATTTTTGACTCTCACTTTTGAAGATGAACTCATTCGATTCTCATTAGATTGTAACCCAAATTCCTAGATTGAGGATTGACACTCCTCAATCATCTCTTTACATTGAATTGTTGGTAATTTCTATTTCTCTTGCTTTCATTGTTCTTGTGTTTTTCTTTAATTTGATTTAGTTCTTGTTTGTTCTTGGATGCTCTTTAATTTCTTGTCTTCATGAATTAGTTAATGGTTTTGATTCCTCGTTGGTTATGATCGCTTGAGTTTTTCATCCTTTATTTTGCTAGGTGTTTTTGAATATGTTGAATTATAGTTTAATTGTGATTGAGTTTTATAGTCTCGTTGTCTAGTGCTTATTCCAATTGCTCTTCGTTCTACTAGCTAGTTTCTTCCGTGCTAAATTTATCGCTTTCATTTACAAGCTTCTAGTCCTATGATCATAGCGAACAAACAACTTTGGTAATTAGGATGTGTAGGAATTTATTCGATTTTTGTTAGGTGACATAATTAAGTGTCATGTTAAGTTTTCCTTGAGAGACGACTTTAGTTAATTACCGCTCTAGAACGACCTTATAAGATTACGAGGGACTATAGGGTGAATTTTAATCTAATATTTATACTATTTATTTTTTTGGTTTAATTGTCTGAAAACACAAATTATCCTTAAATTTTAGCTTTTAACTAATTTTTTTTTGTTATCAAAAAACAAATAAATCTTCAACTCGTTTGTAAATTATGATAGTTGTACTATTAACGCCGTTAACAATTCTACCATATACTCCCTCCATCTCATTCTTCTTGTCTTGCTTTTTTTATTGGGTCGTCTCATTATTCTTGTCTGTCCCATTTCCTTTTTGGGTAAAAGTTTACAGACAAGAAACAAAGAAATAGGACAAGAAAAATATACGGATGTAGTATAATTTATACCGGTTTAGTGGTAACCCATTATTTCAAAGTACACATGTCACGTGTCTAAACATGTCATATATACAAATAAAAAAGAAAAAGAAAAAAGACAATTGAAAATTTTAAGGTTTGAGTTCACCATAGTGCGATCTTTAAACTTCTATGTTAATTTGACAAAAATGAAAAAGACATAGCTGAAAAACGATTTAATTCTAGTAGCATGGTTTTGCAAGTTAAGTGATAAGGTAGAATTTATATTTGCGGGAACAATCAAGATGATAGGGTTTCAATTGGAGAAAATGATACTCATTTGAAATGTTATTTCATTGATCTCTAAAAAATGAATTTTAAAAACTTGATAAGTCGAAAACTTAGTGAGATAAGCGCTTTACAGGGAAAAAAGTACTCGGTCTAAGGGACAAAATAGTAAAAATATGTCTTTTAACTATGATATCTTCAAATATGACTTTTTATTCTTCGGGTCTGGTGAGATCTAGCAATTCTGACGAACCTCTGATATTTAGTTATAGCTCGTTTTTATCTCCAGAGTGCCAAATCTCAAGTTTGATTGGCTTCAATTATGCCATTGGCGCCATATATGTTTTTAGCGCCTAAAACCTATTCGCATTAAGTACTAAGCCTTTTGGGGACCATATTAGTATATTTTAATATAACTCTAGATAAATTGGACTTTGATGGCATCGAAATTGGACTCTTAAAATAGATCTACAAAACAACCCTCGTCATTCATCAACTTTGAAGTTTTTTATAGTATTAATTCATTATATCACATGCGTAAGAGGACAATTGTGAAAAATGTTTTGAGTATATAAAAAATCGACCATTATAATAAGAAATTACCCCAAACTTAAAAACAAAGGAATACATAAAAAGACCTTACAAACTAAATTCCTCATATTAACTAGTATCATATATTCGACTACGCGATATAATACAAGATTCAAATATTCCTTAATAAACAAAAGAAGATAAGAATCTCAATTCTAACTACTGTGGAAAGACGCGGCTTCTACTTGAAAAGTGGTCATAGTCATATCCTAATCTTGAAAACTACTTAAGTTTTAGAAGTAGCTTTCGTTCTAATATTTGATTAAGACTTAATGCCATTGCCATCCCCCACATAATTCTATATTCTCTCTTTTCCCCAACCGACAATGTCAAACAAAACAAAATCTAACAAAACCTCCCCCATTCAACGTACCTTGTAAAGCTCTACACATTTTTTAGGAAATAAAGCACACTCTCAATTTTAGCTTTCTCATCTTCATGATTGGCTGCGCACCAACGCCACACACACCCAAACATTCAAGTTTTGTTCGATTAATTCAGAAAAAAATTTACACATATTTGTTTACATTTACAAAAGGACATTGGTGTTTATGCATATTTGTCAGTTTTGTCGATTTTCAAATTTATTTGTGGCATGTTTTACTAGGATGCTTTTAACAAGGTAATGTACATAGTCTAGTGCTATTGAGCTATGAACTTCACCGTTTTCAGTTTATGCATAAATCCAGAATATTTGGGTACATAGGCTTATTGAGTTCATCAAGCATTATTTAATTATAAGATTTGTTTAATTGAAGCTTTAAAGATCGACTTAGCTATGAAACGCTCCTGAAATCCACACAACTTTTTTGTCATACAACATTGACTCATACTAAACTCGGTGAAAATTTAGATATCAACTTAGCTTCGGGAAAAACTCAATTTAAGCTCCCTTTCCCGAAATCCAACTGAAAAACGAATTGATAATTCATTATTGGGATTCAAGAATTATGAAGCCCAATAATTCAGTTCCACTTATACGGGCTTTAGACCAACCAATATTCCTACCGATTCAAGCCCAGTAATAAAGTTTACAACACTAGCCCTTGCAATGAGCCCAAAGGCCCAAATTAACATAATCCGGCCCATAGGGCATAGATGTAAATTTGCATTAAATCGCACGATTTGCCCTAGGGTTTTACACGCAGCTCTCATATTTATTTTGGCCTTCTTCTCCACACACTCCATCTCCACCGCAGATTTGCAGAGCTTCCCGCCCTCCACCGTACAGAAGCACAATGGAGACCGACGCCCCCGTTCCCGTCCCCGTTCCCGTACCAGTTGCAGATGATGTCCAGGATAAGAGCCGCAGCGAGGTCATGCTCTTCAACAGGTGGTCCTACGACGGAGTTGATGTAACGTTTTCTCCTTAGCTATCTCGTTTAAAAGTTTTGGTTTTTGATTTCATAGGATTCGCTTTCTTTTTCTTGCTCTTATTCTCGAATTTGTTTGTGTGCTTACCGCTGATTTATTGATATTTGTCCTGTTGATTGTGAATCGTCAGATTGCTTTGGTATGATTTGTCTATTTATCCGTTAATAGTCATGCCAGATCTCTGCTTTTGATATAATATCTATTATATGTTTTCGTTAAGCTCTTTTCCCCGTTTCGGCTATCCTTTCATTCTCATTTTTGGTGCTGCTCCTTTATTGTGATCTGGAATTTGCGCTATATTTAGCTGAAGAAGTTTTGGCGTTTGTATCTTTGTGTATGGGTGTGGTTTTTCATCACAATTAGCTAAAAGATGTAATTGCAAGCAATTGATTGAATCTGCATTGCTTCCCATGTGATTAATTTGCTGCGAATGTCAATTTTTCTTTTTATCTTTAATTCCGTTTTCAGTTTGTAAACTTTTTGCGTGTACTAACTTTGTGAGGATCATACTTAAAGCTCAAGAAGATATTATGCGTATATAATAGCACAATACTTTTGGTGGAAATATACAAGTTAAATATCATAATCTTGGATTGTAAGATGGTTCACTTAATTGCAATAAATGAAAATTATCTTTTTAATCTAATAAAATTTGTTTTCCTTATAGGTTGGTGATATTTCTGTTGAGGATTACATCACCGCAACTGCTTCAAAGCGTCCTATCTACATGCCCCATACTGCTGGGAGGTACCAGGCTAAGCGATTTAGGAAGGCTCAGTGCCCAATTGTTGAAAGGCTGACCAACTCGCTCATGATGCACGGTAGAAACAATGGTAAGAAGCTGATGGCCGTCCGCATTGTCAAGCATGCTATGGAAATCATCCACTTGCTAACAGACCAGAACCCAATTCAAGTCATTGTTGATGCTGTCATCAACAGGTACTGGAAGAGCTGATTGCTCATAATCTTAACCTTTTGGAACAATTTATATCGTTATTAATAATGGTTATACTATCACTCGTCTTTTCATTTGGATCAATTTATCAGCATTAAGTGCAGACAAGTGGTTTCATCTACATATATAAAAATATATTGTAATGTGTCAATGAGTGTTTGTGGAACTGGAATTTACATATTATAGTCTTTTAACTCTTTTTTACATTTGGTGTTCTCTTCATTTCTCTTTGCAGTGGCCCAAGAGAAGATGCTACCAGGATTGGTTCTGCTGGTGTTGTGAGACGTCAAGCTGTTGATATCTCGCCTCTTCGTCGTGTTAATCAGGCAATATACCTCTTGACGACTGGTGCCAGAGAAAGTTCCTTCAGGAATGTCAAGACCATTGCTGAATGCCTTGCTGATGAGCTCATTAATGCCGCCAAAGGGTCATCTAACAGGTATTTAGGATTTCAATCACATTTTGCAAATTCATACTTCTGTTGTCATTTGTTGACCACCATTGTTTGGTTGGGCGTACGTGCAGTTATGCCATCAAGAAGAAGGATGAAATCGAGAGGGTGGCCAAGGCCAATCGTTAAGAACATTATGAGAGCAGCAGTTTTGGTTTTAATTGTATCTTTTTATTAGGATGCTTGAACATGATGGGATTTTGTGATTCTATCTTCTTTTTATTGGGAGTTTGTTCTTTTTTTGTGATTTTAAGACCACCCACAGCTGTTGAAAACCATTGAGTTCTGGTTTTTATAAATTGTCTCAATTTAACTAGTACTCAGTTGATTATGCCAAAGGAAATTTTAATTTTGAAGATGCATAATATGTGGTTTGCTAATATAATGGTAATTGGAGCATATGAATCTCGTATCAATTGCTAATGGAATGGTAATGGTAATTGCTGCATTTGGATCTTGAATCAATGTAAGGTAGTGTGATCTTGGTATAGGCTATTGGTTTTGGCATAAAACTGATGATATAATTAAAATATCGCATGATCAATTGCTTATAGTTGAATGGCGGTTTTAGTTCATCTTTGTCACGTATCTAGCCATCTAGTTATCTAACCTGTTTTACAATAGTCATTTCAAATTTATCTATCTTGGTATCACGCTCACGCTGCACGCATGAATCTTTAATTGAATCTATTACCCATTTTATATTTTTGAAATATAGACAAAAACTGAATCATAGTATTATACTTGAGAAATTATGCCAACAATCTTACCTATGTAAAAGAAGAGGTCTCCTTACCTTGCGCGCACATGTATTTTTATTTTTAGGTCGTGTGATGGACCTGAATCCTTAGATCAATTATTTCGGACATTAATCATTCTATTATTAGAGCAACATACTCATGGGCGGATCTATGGTATAGCTGTTCTAGCCCAGTGCAATCCTCAAAACTTTTCTTATATTTATGTATTAAGTTAAATTCAATTCAAAATTAGTCCAGTCCGTAATAGTTAAAATTTTTAAATAATATCATTATTTGTTGAATTCTTTTTCTGATCGTGGCCTTAAATTTATTTTATTCCTTCAAATTATTCAATGATTATGATATTTGCAAGTTTGTGAAAACATATCCTGCTATTCACGGTCTAAAATATAGTTTCATTAAATTATAAGTTTAGACATTATATTCATGGTTTAATAATGATGCAAGAGTTTCAAATTCTTACACTTGTTGAGTTTAATCAACTATTTATGAAGTTTCGCAAGACACAACTTACGTAAACTTCGAAATATTTTGATATTTATAAATTTAACGCCCCGAAGCATCTATTTTTTCAGCCCACCCCTTTATTAAATCCTGGATCCGCTCCTGAACATACTTACATCTCGTACACGTTTTTCTTTCGTAAGTTGATAAGGGAAAGAAAGTACTCCTATTCATTTTCAAATACTATTAAGTAAGTTGAGCTAACATCTTGAATTCCACTTAAATTTTGCATGATATAATAATATGGTTTTCGTCAAGATCATATATGAACGATCAACGTGGAATTGAGGCTGCCCGCTTAACTTTTCGTTCTCAAAAAAATTAGAATTGTTTAAAATCTACAAACAGAATAAATTCGATAACAATATGTATAATCGAAAATATGTTCTGAATTTGAAAATGGATCGGAATTTTGGGTATAGAAGTGCAAATTTTCCAGTAACAAACCCTAAAAGAGAAAAACTATTACTACTATATCTAAAAGAAGTTGGGTGAGAGTGAGTAGCAGCTGATACAATAATGAGTCGCTCAATACCAACCGTCTACTCTTATCTAATTCTGTCTCAACACCAAACAGTAGACTACGTCCAAACTTCCGCCGTTACTGCTGTTTTCACTCACCACACTTCTCCGATTTCGCACGATTATGGAAGCGCCGCTCTCTCTGCCGGCCGTCGAGGTATCAGCCGCCCGGTGCTCCGCCGCAGTACCCCGACGGCGGCGGAAGCTGATTCCAACACCGTTGAGCTAGATTCCGCGGCCAGCACCGTCAGGGAGTTCTACGACGGAATCAACCGTCGCGATTTGGCTTCGGTGGAGAATCTCATTGCCCTCAATTGCGTCTACGAAGATCTTATCTTCTCTCAGCCTTTTACCGGCCGTAAGGTTACACAAATCTCAGAGTGTATTCATTTTCGTGAGTTATTAGCTTCTGCAAGCCAGACTGCGTGTTCCTAATGAAGATTAAATAATTTGATAAATTAATCATAATTGAATATATAGGAGATTACACGCTCTTTTGAAATAGTGGAATTTGTAATTAGATTGTAGTCCGATCAGAAGCTTAATCATAGTGAACACCACTAATACATATTTTTTGTTTTAACATTTTTCCATTCTCTCATTGAATTAAAGCATAAATCATCTCTGTAGGCAATCCTTGATTTCTTCGGCCAGTTTATTGATTCCATCAGTGGGGATTTACAGTTCGCCATTGATGATATATCTGAGGAGGACACCTCTGCTGTAGGAGTAACTTGGCATCTTGGTAACTTGCAATATCATTAAGTTTTCCATTTTGCTCGTATGCTTTCGGAGTTCCTGAGGATTGATTCAGTTTAATTAATGCTACAGAATGGAAGGGAAAAGCTTTTCCTTTTAGCAGAGGATGCAGCTTTTATCGATTGGATGTGATCAATGGGCGGAGGCAGATAGTGTGAGTAGATTTGCTTATTTTTGGCTTTTCCCTCTTGTCATGAAATATTATACTACATGGCTTATATATTTTGGAAAGATAATGAGCATTGAATGATCCTTTTCCTCAATATATCTGTATCTACTATCTAGTGATCCTGGAAATTATAGTCCCTGAGCAAACAATGGTGTATTAGGGAATTTGTTTATCCATTTTACTTTTTCAAATTCTCTAGCTACATTATCTAATTTGCGTGAAAATGGATAGGAGACTATAGTTTTGGGACATCTTTTCCTTGATCTGAATATGTTTTTTCGAGTGGTACTTTTGCCCTTGCTTGGAAAGCGCATGCATTCTCATTCTTGCCGCTACATGAGCTTGCATTTGTATATGCAGGAACTTTGAGTTTTATGAATGACAAGAATATTTCTCGCCATTTTTCAGAAGAAAACGTAGAACTTTTCTGTTTATTTGAGCAAGAATTTCTATATCATCTGTCAACCACCCCAAGTGACCAAATTGATTCCTCTCTACATTTACTTAGGATCTTTGGTCAAATTCGTTCGTGTTTCTAATTTTTAGCAAAATCACGATAAATGAAACCTGAAATAGTGAAATATATGTACTAGTTGGTGGATGGCCTAATGTCAAGTTTTTACAAATCCATCCCTTTGGCTCTTGACAGTGGTGTTGAATTTGTTGGACAGTTTCGGAAGGGATGCTGTGGAACCTGCCATCAAACCCGGAGAGACGGCCTTGGTACGCATTTTCTAACTGACACTCGATTATTCATCATTCTACCATTACTAAATGAAGTACAAATTCCAGGTTGCCATCAGAGGAGTTACTTGGCTGCTGCAGAGCTTCCCTTTCTTGGGAGACCGTTTGTAGTTACGTAATGCTGAGGAGGTCACCGACTCACTCCATACCTGCTTTGGGAACAACTTGGAGCTTATCATTGCCTCCTAAATACTATGTGTATATATGCTTAGTTGTAGCTTATAGTATGGATCATAAAAATATGTCGGAGCTCATCAATTGCAAACAGTCGGAAAAATAACCCAATAAATGTTTAAAACTATCTTTATAATTTAACTTCATCTCAACTTAATATTTACAAGAATATCTATTCATAGTGGGACCCTTGCTCTACTCACACTTTAACCAATAATTTTTTTTTAAACCCGTGCCGTCCATCAAGTGATACATTCTCGGTGAACGGAGAGAGTAGTATCTTCGATGATTGACGAGACAGTCTCCTCTTATAAGATGATCAGATAATTTCGAATAAAATCAATCATTAAATAAATATCATCGTGCCGTAAATCAACGGAGCCATAAACAGTTAACTAGAGTTTGATCTATCATTAGTTTTATATCCTATTCAATTTGGATCAATCAATAGTGTAAGATTACCTAAAAGATTCATGTGACACATCTCCAAAAGAAAATAAAAAAACTAGATTCCTTTGACAATTTTGCATTTTTTTTGTCCGACGAAGTATCAATTGGGGCGGCAAGGGCATTTCCGTCAATCAACAAGGGCGCCATTGAGCAGGTGGGTTTAATTCCCTCGTGTCTCTTTCCCCTCTCTGGCGGAGACGTAGAGAGAGAAAGCGACAAACTCAAAGAGACAGTTGAAGCCACGAAAAGACTCTAACTTCGGTCTCTCCGCCTCATTTGGGCTTCGGCGCTTCCCACTTTACCCCTTCTCTAACTCTCTCGAGCTCCAACCGCCGGCCCTTCCTCTATCGTCGTCCGAATCGTAATGTCGGCGGTTCCGAGTTTTACGTGCAGGCATTTCGAATTTAGACCTGCATTCGGATCAGATAATCTCGCTTTGCCGTCGTCGATCAATAACAGGCAGTTGAAACTCAGGCCTTTGCGCGAGGTGACTTCTCCAAAAATTGTTGACGGAATTGTGATTGGTTGATTGGAAATTTTTTTCTTTATTGTAGATTAAGAGCTTTGATTGGATTGCTATGTAAATTAAGAGCTTTTTTTATATTAATTCTTGTTTATTGTCAACAAAAAAGGAGACGATGGAGTATTGTAATCTCTAATATTCATAATCCAGGTTCATTCTCTTTAGCTTTAGGGACTTCATCAATCACATTTTTTGTCATCAGGCATTAGTTGAACTGGAGATTTATCATATAGTGTTTGAATTATGTTGCAGGACTTGACTCTTAGCTCAAACTCTTGTTGGTTGCTTGTGGGATTTGTCCATGGAGACAGAACCCTTGGTTGTGTGTATTTAATTTTCTAATTTCTTAGTTTTTTTAATATTGGAATTTGCACCATTAGGTAGCTACCAGTCGCTCAAGAAGGGTATCAATATGTCCGAAAATACGTATGACAACAGTAGATGAGAGGCTATTGGATGGGAGAACTATTGTGAAGCCTGGTGACATTTTGGTAATCAGAAGCATATGAATAAAATTATTCTAAACTTAATACCTCATTGATATTCTTCTGATATTTATAATTTGAATGGTTTATACTGATTCAATGATTTCTATTATGCAGGCGTATGATCTTGTTCAAGGAGCAGATGTGAGTCCAGTGTTTTCGTTAACCTCTTGTTAGTTATATGGGTATTGTAGCATAATCAGGGTCATTTTAAGGCTGTCTTTCATTTTCCGTAGTTTCCATAAGTTTCAAGTGAGTTTCTCATTGCACAGAGAATATCTATTCTGTTTTTCAAGCGTATTATCTTTTATGTTACTTCTATAAAGTTTTTGTTGACTCTTCATTTTCAAAGCTTGGGAATCTATAGAAGAACTTATGGACTTCATCCATTCAGAGAAGGGGACCTGTGTGTCATATAGCATGTGTGTGTATGCGTGTTGTGCTTTTGGGAGTTATATTATCTAGTTTCACTGATTATGATCCTGAACTATTGGTCCGCAGGTGAGGTGGAGTTATATCTTGGACAAAACGGCACCTGAGCCTCCAACTGCTGTTCTTTTGCATGGTATTCTGGGTAGCAGGAAAAATTGGGGTGAGTATTAATCCTTTATTGGGAGTAAAATTCGTGCACATTGATTATAGCACTTGATAAAGTTAAGTATTAACTTTTCTATCTAAACAGGAACTTTTGCTAGGAGATTGGCGAAGGAATTTCCTAAATGGCAGGTAAACTACTAATGCTCTTGGCTTTATTTTTTTTATGAGTGCCAAATTCCATCAACTTCAAGATCCTTTTCATCATATTTTAATGCACATCTTCGAGGACTTTTTACAATTGTTACTCCTCTCTCCCTTACAATGTAAGAAGATTGTTGTTAAGCATAAAGTTTTGAGGGTGGAAATATAAATATAAGTGAGATTTCCCATTAGCTTTTATATAGTATCAATCTGAAGCTAACACTGTCTTTTTTCTTTGATCAACCCAGTTTCTGCTCGTAGACTTGCGTTGTCATGGTGATTCAGCATCTCTAAAGAACAGAGGGCCTCATAATGTCGCTTCAGCTGCTCTCGATGTCTTAAAGCTAGTATGTCTCCCTCAAATGAACATTATATTTATCATATTATAATTTTTTTTTTCCATGACAAAACTAGGATAATCATTATTGCTCTTATTACAGCCCTTTGCTCTGGGCCCATTTTGATACAAAAATGTTTTTGTTCCTTTACTTTTTACTTGTTTTACTTGCTTATTTAGCTATTAGTGTGACGAAAATATTTTCTGTTTCTAGCCACTGTAAGTAGTAGGACTCATAAGGCTACGTAGTTTAATTATGGACCATACAAATTGCAACAGTTGCTAGATCGACATAGATGTTTTAAGTCTAGCTAGCCTATGTTGGATTCACCTTCCACCCTCTCAGCCTAGGCCATGGAATAAAGTTATAATATTCATTCATCTCACAGTTCTTATTTACTTGTTTTCCCTAGCTTGGTGTGCTGAAGCTAACTCCTCGAGTAGTAGTTGGTCACAGCTTTGGTGGTAAAGGTAACTACCCATCCAATCCTATCTATATTTAGTTATCGAAATTTTGTCACCTTGTTGCATTTTCACAGGGAATCACTCCTCTGATTCGGTGTAACAACTTATTTATTTATTTATTTATTTTCTGCAGTTGCGTTGAGCATGGTAGATCAGGTTCCGAAACCCCTTGCTCGCCCTGTCAGAGTAAGTATTGCATTTCTGTGATCTTTAGGATGCGTTCTTTTTTGTTTTTTAGGTTTTAGTTGACCAATTTGGGAGAAAGAATTATGTGTGTTACAGTAGAACTTTCCCACCTATATAGTAAATTTGAAAATATTGAAGTCACCCTACCAGATTTCTTGTTGCTTGGGATATTTACATCCATCTCTTCCATAAGCTCTGGATTTAAAATCCCTTTCGTTTCACATAGTAGCTGATTGATTTGTTGATTGAATTCTATTTGTTTAATCTCTAATGACATCTCAGGTCTGGGTATTAGATTCTACACCTGGAAAAGTTCGTGCTGGTGCAGATGGAGATGACCATCCTGCTGAACTTATATCTTTCCTAAGTACCTTGCCGAAAGAGGTAAGCAATGTATTCGTTTGCTGAAACAGTTTAGTGTGAAAATCTGTACCTTAATTTACTTAGGAATTTGTGAAAAATTGTCTGTTTTTGTGCTTCCATCTCTTATTCTCAATGTTAAATATGTATGTAGCAGAATTTGCGTCTCAGATCTCGGTCTATAATCTGACATGTCCTTACGTGCTTATTCTGTCTGTGCTGCTTTACCTTTGATTAGTCAGTTTCACCTGTTTGATTCAGTATACAGACTGCAACTTTGTACTCGTTATGGTTTCCTATTTGTATCAATGAGATCTGCTTTACCACAAACATTGATCAGACTAAGTTCTACTGATACCACGTTGAAATTCTCTCTCAAATTGTTTTTCAAGGAAGGTCTCTTCCAAACAGAATGTTGTGGATTCTCTTCTTGCTCATGGCTTCTCAAAAGATGTGGCACAGGTACATTTGAGACGTACAATTTGTACATGCTACCATATTTCATTTGCTTCCTTTTTCTCAGTTTTTATACCAAAAACTTCTCTAAATCATAACTTTTTCCACTCCATCATAGTGGGTGGTCACTAATCTTCGACAAATGAGAATCAATGGAGCATCATTACCGAACTTTTCTTGGGCGTTCGATCTCAATGGTATTTCCGAGATGTATCAATCATATGAAGACACAAATTTGTGGTAATTATACTTATCTAAGAAAGACATCATATTCTTCGAGAGAGAGAGAGAGAGAGGCATCTAAGTAACTAGGATTGCACCTCATTTGTGCACACAGGAAGCTCGTGGAAGACGTTCCTCGGGGTGTACACATAAATTTCTTAAAAGCAGAAAGAAGTTTGCATAGATGGGCTCTTGAAGACCTTCACAGGATCCATGTTGCCGAGGAACAAGCTGCCGAAGAGGGGGGTGGAGTCGAAATGCACCTCCTTGAAGATGCTGGGCATTGGGTATGTAGCCATTTCCCTCTGTTTATAGAAATAGAAATTCACGACTATCATTGCCCATTCATGCAAAATCTTACATCGTTCGTATATTTCTGTAAACAATTTGGTAGATTTCTAAATATTTTTGCCATGTGACAGTCATTCCTAGTTAAAATAGGAGATGAACACAGTGATGTAATGAATGATCCGACTTGCCTTATATACTTGCAAACTTGAATTTCTATTTCAGGTGCACGCAGACAACCCAGATGGGCTCTTCAGAATTCTTTACTTCTCATTTCAAGGATTTTAAGTTTGTAATCCTTAGCTGCATGGTTACATCGGATATAGAAACCACCACTTCAACTAATGCAACAAAGTTTGATCCAGAGTTGAGTAAGTAAGAGATATCATCACTTTTATAGGTGTACTTGTATATTTACATTTGTGTGAGAAGAATCTGATTTAATGTGCACTTATGAGCAGGCTCGGTAGATTTTGTAGTTGCATTTCAATCATGTGTATCTATGATGTGATGAGTGTAGAGGGAAAGAAAGAAGCTGGTAGAATAGTGCCATTTTTGCCTTTGTATTATAGGGCATCAATTTTTTCACGCCTATCAGATTGTGACAAGTATATATTATTAATTCTTGAATTTTGTTACTATTTTCGATTGCTGCATACTCTTATTTCTCTTTTTCTGATGGTAAACTTCTCAAATAAAAAGAGAATATTTTTCTTTTGGTAAGTAATCCCTTGAAATAATAGTCCAACAAAAGCTCAGCGAACTGTATGCAGTGCGTACTTGAAAGTTGCTACAGAAAGAAAAAAGAAAAGAAAATTGAAGGATAGAAAATATTATTGATCAGACACTTTAAATCACAATTCATTTCTCATAATTATATGTATAATAAAAAAAATGTGAATCAACCATTGAACATAAATGACACAATCTAGGGGGGCAAATTATTCTTTGAATACTGGGACTATAAGATCGTTGCAATCAATAATTAGGTTGATACAGGACGAATAATAGATTTTGGCAATTACAAAGACTCCCAATACTAACTTACTACTTTTCTCTTAAAAAAGCTCACTTTTTCTTCTTTCTTTCTTTCTCATTTTTCGATTTTCTCGTAAAATATACTCAATGTATCTCCCAAAAATAGCTAAAAGGCTTTTAAATTTAATTGCAGAAAACTGAATGCAATTGATACGTTACTTTTGAAAATTGTAATCGTAAAAGTAAAAAAACAAAACTCTACAGCTATGTTATTAGGAGTAATACTATTAAGACTTTTATACAATAAATAAAAATGAAGAATTAAATAATTTGAGAAGCGTAGTCGATCTACGTGTCATTATCAACATTTCTGTGGACATGATATTGTGCTTCTCCATCAACACTAAGCGCGCCTCCTTCCCAGCTCCCATAAGCACCAATCATGGCCACTGCGGCGCCCAAATTCACCACCACCGGAGTCTCCTCCGCCGCCCAATTGTCTCTCCAACGCCGCATTCCGCCAGCTCATCACCATTTCCCGGCTGTGCTATCCAAGATTCCTCTAACATGCTCCCCTAGCAGAGTTAGGGTGATTACGTGCAAGGCCACCGAGGTCTCCCCTCCCTCGCCCTCGACCCCGCCCCCGGCGGCGGCTGATGATGGGAAGAACTGGGTCCCCGTGGTGCCGCTGGCGGCGCTGCCAAAGGGAGAGCGGCGCGTGATTATACAAGATGGGGAGACGATTTTGCTTCTTTGGTATAAAAATGACGTCTTTGCTATCGAGAATAGGTCCCCTGCTGAAGGCGCCTATTCTGAAGGCTTGCTCAATGCTAAGCTCACTCAGGTAATTCACTTTGCGTGTGTGTGACAGAGAGAGAGAGTTAGGATGCTAAATTAATGCCTACGGAATAGTATTAATTATTGAATTGTCCTGTTTAATTAGTTTCTGACAATCTATTTTAGTGGAACCATGTAGCATCGCAATTTATGTTATATATGTTGAATCAATTCATGTGTAAATTGAAAACGATCTGTTGAATAAAAACGGTGGAGCTATGGTTGATATTGTGATTATGGTCTTTGCACTTTAGTTTAGCACTTGTTATGCAAATAAATAAAATTTTGTGTAGACTAGAGTAAAAGTTAGAGCTTTCTTGATTTGATTCCAATTGTTCCAAGAATTAGTTAATTACAAGCACAATGTCAGATAGAACTAGGAGGGTTATTCTGGATAGGAACGTGAGACTTGCTGGTGGACGCTGTCTGCATTCAACCTAGTTCGATTTCAATAGAGAAAGAATACATCTTTTAGTAGTTCAAGCTTGGATACATATATATGCCCCTTATCTTGATATAGTCATTCTATTTATTCTTGTTTCAACGTTCTTACGAAATGTAAACAATTCACTAACACATTGTGTTGTAGGATGGATGAATTCTTCTCTGTTTTTGTTGTTGGAATCATGTATATATACGTTGAATCGTTTGAAATACATTTACTGGTGATAACTAGTCGTAGATGAAATATTATGGTCTATGCACACTTGTATTATTTCTAAAGATATACAGATTGTGGATAAAGTTGGAGACGTGCTGGTGTTAAACTAGCTAGAGAAGAAGGTGGAGCCCTATTAATATGATTCCTCAACTTTTCCAAGAATGAGTACTGAAAGTAGAATGCTTGATTAGTCTGAGAATGTTTTTTCTGGTTCAATCTGATCCCGTCTCGTGATCTGCTGCTTCCATTTATCAGCATTCATATGCAATGCTGAACTATCCCAAACTACGTTGTCTTGCAGGATGGATGCATAATCTGCCCGACAACGGACAGCACGTTTAGTCTGCAAACCGGAGAGATCAAAGAGTGGTACCCTAAGAATCCGGTTCTTAGGGCCCTCACTCCACCTCTGAGGGGGCTCTTCGTCTACCCTGTCAAAACTGACGAAAACAACATCTACATCAACATGAGAGGCAGCCCCCCGTCCGATGCCTCAACGGAGATTGTTTTCAGCGGCAAGGCTCAGCCAGGACTCACGTCAACTGATGTCAATGTTGATGAGGTAATATATACTACTATGTTTTAGACAAAAACTTTGCATCCATCCCAGTTAGGGTTCACCAATTTCCAATTAGGATTTCTTAATTTAGTAACAAGATTTATTAGAGCGGATGATGCACTGGAGGGTGCCTCGATGTTTTATACCGATCTCATGAGAGTAATAATTTGTTCGTTGTACCAATGAAATGGCATGTTGTGTGGTCCCCATAGGTGAGGATGATTGTCGATGAAGATTCTGAAGGCTTTGGATTCACCAGGAAGAATGAGCTGATCAACGGGAAAGCAGCCGTGATTGGCTTCTTGTTGCTACTAGATTTCGAGCTTTTGACTGGTAAAGGCCTACTCAGGGGGACTGGTTTCTTGGACTTCATCTACTCCGTTTCGAATGCTCTGCAGTGATTCTTCCACGACGACGTGGACGATACGCATATGAAATTCTCTAGTCCACAATCTGTTTTTTATCATTAGACTACTAATTGAAATTTGAAGTAATGCTATACATTTTTATGAGGAGAAGCTTAAAGTTTCTATTTTTGTATGAGATGCATAGTAAAATATGGATTGTGGAGTAGAGGATTTAGTATGAGGGTGAGAAATTACTGATGGTATATAGATGACATACCTTTTAATTGTAATGTTTTGTACCTTGTAAATCTTGAGACGTTTTTATTGGAAGTATATATTTTGTTCCCTGCATATGTAGTGTAGTTAAATACTACAGTATAAATTTTTGATCTGCATTGGAAATGCTCCAATTTCACACATCTCACCAAGAAGCCTTGAAATTGTGCAATCCTAGCCTTTTTTAGTTTTTACTGTTTTTCCTTTTTATAAATTTATAATGCCGTGATTTTTTCATGAAAGCCTCACAGAATAGAATTAAAATTGATAAGTGATGTTATTGCTTTTAAATGACCTTGAAGATAATTTCATTAATTATAAGCTTTTTTTTAATACTTTAATCAAAATGATATTAATAAAAAAAGAATGAAACTACAAAACAGAAGGCTAAAATTTCGCAATATAATAGCCCTTCGTCTCAAGAGGTCAGGCAAAAAGCAAAATACTAGTATTAACTAAAAAATGTTTCAAAGAGTGAAATAATGAATCGGAAATTGCATGTTATTCAGTCAACCACGATCTCACATGTCTCATAGAGTCATAGTATTACTTATTCAACGAGTAGCTCAACAATTTCTACAATAATTATAAGAACTCAATTTATTACTTTCACATCACTTTCCCAACATATTTACATATTTAGAATCATGTTTATTGTACCAGCATACTTTTGACCCTTTTTTTTTTTTTTTTTTTCTTTTTTCTTTTGAACCGAATAGTTATCTCGGGTATGTTGATTATGTTTGCCACTTGAAGCAATATATGAGACTTGCAAGGAAGAAATGATCATTAGAGTCGTGGAAATCTTGTGAATCTGTGTCGTACGGAATATTATAGATTTATCGAAATGAAATGGTATTCAATAATAACTCAAGCAGTTATGGTGATTAAAGCAAGGTTTTAATTTTGGAGTTCAAATTTTGGTTGCTTTAGCATGGGGGGTTGGATCTGAGATCCATTCACTACTTTTGCTTTTAGTTGTTACATCTGAATTCTGAACTAACAATTCTATTAAGTGTAGGCAGTTAGATGTCGACCCAAATATACTTACGTTTATTTCTTTTAGGGTAAATAATTACCTATGTTTTTGTAACGAAATTACCTAAATTAATATGCACATGTAGTGGATGAAACATAAATAATTAATTGATTCTATTTAATACAAATGCACCGACTTCTATTTAATACAAATACACCGGCCATATATCGCGTGCAGTGATGGGTAACATTGCATTAATAGTGGGCCAACCATAGACAACGATCATAAAATATTAAATTTGCTTTAATTAGATCGGAGGTGTAAGTCCACAAATTAATGCCCGTTTGAACTCGTCTCTTCTTTTGCTGAAATGGATAATCCTACTCCATCTCATCTCTCAACCTTAAGACTCCATTAAGTTACACAATCAGGTATATTATAAATGGCAAATTTAAGGTATTCAGAAACTCTTATTTACGAAAAGTTTTTGGTTTGAATAAATATGACGGTGAAATGTGTTATTTATTCAAAAGAATATCTATATCGGTAATATTTTACATTTTTTATGTATGAAAAAGGTACTATGTGTTATAGGATCTGTACATGGGGGCAGATTTAGGGGATGCTTTTCGACCCTTATGAGTTGGGGCCCAACCAAATCCCTCGCGATCATTTTTCTAAATTTAATAGTTATTATTTTGTCAATTTTTTTTAAACAATATAGTTTAGCACAATTGTTATTGAAAAAAATTCGATTTTAACATCATTATTGTAGAAAATTTTGGATTTTATTGTTTTTTTAAAAGTAATATTTTGCATCTGCCTCAATTTATACATGCTACTTGAGTCTTGACTGACAGGCTGGCAACAGATTTATTTTAAGTTTATGTATAAATTATGACTCCAAATTTTATAGGGCTCCGTTTTCTTTTATTGGAAAAAAGAGGAAAAAGAAAATATTTATCCTTTAAATTTTTTCTTTTTTTTCCACTTCCTTATCAATGAAATATAATTTTACTGTTTTTTCCTTCTCCTTTTCACTATAATAAAAGAATAATATTATCAATCCTTATATATAGAATAATATTTTTCCATAAATTTATTCATCAAAGAAAACAACCTAATAAAAAATAAGTGAATAAATAAATGTTTGAAACTGAACTAGCGATGTGGACCTCTCTACAGAAGATTAAATAGTTTGGTCTTTAAAAGTATAGCCGACCACATTAAATGACGTCATGGATGACGAAAACTCCACAAACGTAGTATACGCTCCAGATCTGCATTTTGACCCAGTTAATTTATACCATTACTTATTATTTATATTCGCTAATTGCACACGTGCGTCATTTTCGTGAGGTCAAGATTTTGAAAATAGGGTAATAATCTTAATGAAGTTGATGTTGCATTTTGCTAAAATTTGATATTTGCTCTTCTATGTAGCACGGGATAAAGGTAATATATTTGATTAATATGTATTTTATTATATAATAATATTAATATTATTAATATTATGTTTGATAAGATGTACTCTTTCCGTCCCATAAGAATTGACTCGTATTTCATTCGGAGTGTTTTAGAATTGACACATTTCCTTTTTTGGACACTTTATTACTTACATAATTTTAAATAATACCCCCTCTGTCCCATTCTTCTTGTCTCCTTTCTTTTGGGCACAAAGATTAAGAAAGTAAAGTTGATGAGTGTGAGAGAATATAGTACACATGGGGTCCACATGCTTTTTGTGTGTAATTTTTTGCCAAAAAAGGAAATGAGACAAGAAGAATGGGACGACCCAATAAGAAAAACGGGACAAGAAGAATGGGACGGAGAGAGTATATATTTCTATCATCACTTTATACCATTTACACTACTTTATTATTCACCTCAAATCTTATGCTCAAAAGCAAATGAGTCAACGCTCATGGGACAGAGGGAATATTGTAATATTAGTATTATGTAATTTATTGTTTGGTAGGATGTATTCAAATAAAATAAGATTAAAATCTGTTATAATTATAATTTATCTTACTTATACCACCTCTTCAGGAGGTATACAGAATCACACAAATTTGTATAATAATTTGGAGTTTTGGGCCTAAATCACCCCTACCAAACGAGCCAATGGTTTTGATAATAAGAGCTTAGTACTAATACTTCACATAACTTTTTTGATAGTATGAAATAATAGACATCCAAACGGTTCTGTCCATGGAGCACCCGGGTGCACAACACCCCCTCTCACTGTGCAATATTAAATTAATTAAAAATTAATTAATTTAATATTACACAGTGAGAGGGGGGTGCTGTGCACCCGGGTGCTTCATGGACAAATCCGATCCAAACTCAAAAGTAAGATCTCTGACAAAATAAATTTTATATCTAAAGCTGTCAAATTATTAGGTCAATCGAAAATTATTTACGTGACATAACCTAAATTGTCGGGTGTTTATAGGTCGCATGCAAATATATAACATATAGCTTAGACTATATCCTGGCATAAGTCCATAGCTAGTAGGAAAATTCGATTATGAATTCTGTTATTAATTTAATGATTAGATGTCTAACAATATTTTACAGTGAAATTTTTGCGTGCTTATCCCCCCTGGCATGATAAAAGTTGGAACGTCGACGTTGATTCGTATTTGACATAAGGTTTTTAAAGCTAGAAATGTGGGCTTACAAATCGAATTATTAGGTCATGAGACGAATTTAGATAAAAAAATCTCCGTTGATGAAAGTTTTTCAATATCCTTTTCTGTGGGTGTATAACTCTTTAGAGTACTTTTGCACCTTACCCCTGTATAATTAAATCAAGTGATAATGGAATTAGTAGTATATATTTATTTATATGTATCAGCTTTCATATCGAAATAAACTTATAAAATAATGAAGGGTCCAATCGGGTCAATATTAATAAAATTGGAATTTGTAGTTAACTAATAAAAAACGAGTTCATTAGCGATATTATACTAATTCAAAGTTAAGATTACGTTCAATAAAGTAATCCCATCACTTGACATTTTATTTGATCTGACATAAAATGTCATGTATAAAAAAAATCGTCGACATATTTTTTCCTATGCATTCACATAAACCAACCTATTCAATGCATTAGTTAATTAATGCAAAAGGATCAATCTCCCCAACTTGCAGAAATACATTTTCTCGCACAAGTGGGGCTTGTTGATTTCATATCATCAATTCTTAAGAGAGAAACCCTTCTACTTTGACCACGGAAAATTTTGACCTCCCCACACACCACAAACCAAATTAATAAAATATCCCATTTGACTTTCGAATTCTCAACCTATATAAACTCTAAAACCTCTTCAACCCCAACAAGTCAGAAATCACCTTTTCAAGTAAAAAACACAAATGAGCAGCTCATCGGAAGACGGCGGCGCGTCGCAGAAGAAATACAAGGGCGTCCGGCGCCGCAAGTGGGGGAAATGGGTGTCCGAGATCAGGGTCCCCGGCACGCCGGACCGCCTCTGGCTCGGCTCCTACGCCTCCCCGGAGGCGGCCGCCGTGGCCCACGACGTCGCATTCTACTGCCTCAGAGGGGACTCGTCGCCGCAGAATCTCAACTTCCACCCGCTAATGCTGCCCGCCGGCGCCGGCGTCGGAATGTCGCCTCGCTCAGTGCAGAAGGCGGCGTCGGACGCCGGGTTGGCCATCGACGCCCGGCTGGCAGACTCCAGAAGGGATGAAAACTTTGGAGGAAGAAATGGAAATAATGTGCATGAAACAGAGCAGAGTTCATGGCAGCACACGGAGTCGTCCAGAAGAGGCGATGAGTTTTTCAATATTTCTGTTGAAGATTATCTCTAGTCATGTTAATATATGGTATGAAGTAATTATGAGCCATGCAAGTTGCATGCAGCTTGCTGCTCTGTTTTGTTCTAGTCTTGTTTTTCTTTTTAGGCCTTTTGGTCAAAAATAGGATCAGATTCAGACAACTTCTGTTGAAGTTGGTGGAAAGGGGTGTTTGTCATTGAGTAATACTATGTATATATACATATAAACAGATTGCCTAATAACTTTTTGGATAGTTCAAGTTTGGTGTTTGAAGTTGTTTTTTAATAGTTTGAATCCTCTATTGCATTTATAAGTAGCATCTTTTATTCCATTTATAGGTTGATATACAAGTGGCAATATAAAAAATTTAGAGTTTAAGCTTTATATAAGAAAAATATATATCATAACTTTTGAAAAATTTAAGCCCTAGGATTTGTTACATATCCTACATCTATTTATCTAATAGAGAATGATGTCATGTCACACATTATGCAGTAGAAGATCTCATTATTTTTATATTTTTTTACTTTTCAAATCCCATTTGAAATGTCCCACTCTCTTTTACTAAACTTGTCTTTTTGAAGTCAATATAAGAAATTCAACCATACAAACAGTTCAACCCACTAATGACTAATGTAAACTCTGCTAAAAACACACACATGAAATTGCAAGCAAAAGCAAAACACGCAAGCTTAAGCATCAGTACTCACTCAGTCGGAAAACGACATTCTCCGATTAGATACCTTGGAGGCCCCCTCGGGGCTTCCAAGGAATCTCCGAGGAGAGGAAGCCTCGAGCAGAGGACTTCCCATCCTTTGGGGCGAGGACGGCTCCACGAGAGGCCGTCCAGTGCCAATGAAGGAGGTGGTCCGGGCGGCCCCACCCTCGCTCAACAGGAACCTGAATGTCCAGTGTAGGACTTTGGGTGCAAACACTCGGTACAGGAAGAATACGTCGTACCAGCTCGGATACTTCACGTACGGATCTCCTCTGCACGCTCCCGATACAATGTGCTTCGCGAACTCCTCCACTGGACCACCTCGCACGTTGGCCTTGAAAATATCGGAATGAAATGATCAAACAATAATACATGTTTCATATGTTTGAATCAATACAAGATATATGAGAGATGAGAAGATGATCCTACTTCTCTTTCTTCCTTCCATTGCATCTCGGCGCCTTCCTCCATCAGGAACTTGCCCCTCCTCATCTCTGCCCCGATCCAACCGTGCGTGGCTACGGTTATCCCCACATCGTTCTTCAGCTCGAACCGCAGTGTTTCGTAGAAGTTCACGAGGGCCGATTTGGCAGCCTAAAACGAAAAAGAGAAGTATCATTTATAGTGAATGTAGATTACATACGAGATTCTCTTTTTCAAAATGAAGAGAGGATCTTGAAAGAAAAGAAGCATTTAGGATGATTCAGATTACATTTATAGTAATAAAAATTCCATTTTAAAAAAGAAATTACATTTTGAAATAAGGATAGCTGTGAAGAGAGGTGAACTTACAGAATACAAGCTCATCCTAGGCAAGGGAAGCCAGTTCTCGACGGAAGTGTTGACTACTATTCGGCCATTGGAGGCACGCAAGTAGGGCAGGGCCGCATGCGTCGGGTATACATTGCCCCAAAAGTTGACATCCTACAAACATATAAAAGTTGCATTTCTCTTGTAGAGAGAGAGAGAGAAAAGTATAATTTGAAGTGGTGTACCATTATGATGGGAAACAAATTGGTGTCCGTAGCTTCCTCGAAATAGAAAGTATGCCCTAATGTCACTGTATTCACTAGATGATCCACTGCATTTCTTTCAAAAATGTTAGTGTTGGTTGGTTGGTGGTGCAAAATAAGAAATGAAAATGGTACCTCGTCCATACAAGTTAACGGTCTCGTTGATGAATCTGCGACAGTCGTCTTCCTTGACAACATCAGCAGCCATTGTGAGGACATGTGGTGCTCCAAATCTCATGGCGTTGGCGCTTATTGTTCGTAGCCTAGTCTCTCGTCGCGCCACCAATACCAGAATGGCTCCTCTCTTCGCGTATTCATATGCGATTTGCTGTTCGTACGTGCCCTTCTTAATGTTATACTACTATTTGTAACGAAGATGGGTATGCACTGCACAGCCCATCTTCTAGGCGAAACTGAAGGAAATTTTATCTGAATTTTTATTGCCATTCAAGAAATCTTAATACTAGACTTTTTCTGATCAAACCAACCATTTTAAACTATTTTTCTTCAATATCTGAAAATGGTATTAGGTTCAATATTTTCAACCCATCATGGCATCTTAGTTAATTTTGAAATGCAACATTAAGTGATAAACTAGTAGTAATATTTTTTGATGGGTTAATCACACATTATTATTTCATTTATATTTTCCACACAATATTATATTTATAATTACCTCTCCGATTCCGGAAGAAGCGCCGGTGATGACGACGACCTTGTTTTCCATGGTGTTGGTGTTGAAGTAAGTGGTGTAAAGCCACTCGCAGGTGTTGATGAAGTAGAGAGTTGGCCATGCAAATGCCAGCATCATCAAACTCGCCGGCGGCACTACCAAATTCAACACTCTGTTAACCAACTCCATTATTACAATTGCTATCTTCCACCAATTTCTTGCTTGCTACGAGCTGAGGTTTGTATACATGTGTGTTTGTTTTGAAATTTTTAGACTTTAGTGGTGAAAGATTAACAGCGTAGCTGCTGCATGCACAACAATTTTCAACACGTGTTTTTCTGCTCAGGCAACGTACTCACCGGCTACTGGACTAGCTGCTTTCGCCTTCATCAGTCATCACAATTAATCACATGGACTATAATTTTTCACCATCTCAATTAATCACACATCTAGAGTTTCTTATAAATATTTATTAAAATTACGGTGCCTACATTCCTGCTATTTAAAAGTTTATTATATTAAGTATGATGTAGTTTTAGTCTTCTAGATAAATGGTAGCACGCAATTTTAGATGCCAACATGTCCCGTAATATTCTCTCTTGCCATTTTTGAATAATCAACAGATTTGATTATACATTTTTAATTTTTAATTTTATTTTTTTTTGAAAATATAGGAAAAAATAAGTGTTGATAGTATTCCAAGAAAGAAAAAGAAAGTGTTTTCTGGAACCCAAAATCTCCCATTAGGCACCTCCAAACCTTGACCAGAACTCTTGCATCAAATCATTTAGGCATAGTTTCAATATATGTTCGTGTATATATTCATATGCATTTTAGGCAAAAACATATGTAAAACCTTTTTGATGTCATGCTAAATTCTGGTCTAGGCTTTTGAAATTCAAACCCTATTCTCATTTTATCGTTTAAGATTGTTTGTCTATATTCTCAAATATTTCTTTCTCCTTTCGACATTCATTTTTTCCCGTATACATTCCACAGATTTTGGGATTTCTGAAAACAATTTTGATTTTTCAAGAGGTGCGAGAATTTCTATACATCGTCAAGATTATTCGAGGGCATCATGCATCAAGAAATTATTTTGTCTTAACATCTGGGAAATTAATTAAGAAATATATATCATGGGGTGCCTATGTTCCAAAGGGACCGATGTTAACGATCACGTTGCCGAATATGAAGCGGAGAAAGAAAAGGAGAGAAGCAAATCTGCTGCCGAGCCTGAGCTGACTCCACCGGAAAAGGTCACAGTGAAGGGCAACGAGAGCTCCCGGCAATCGCAGCCGTCGATAAAATCGAGCTCGAGTTCAGTTCAGGCCGAAGGCATCGAACAAAATTCCAAGGATAAGATCATCAGTAGGCCCACAAGTGGACACCGTAGGCATTTGACGTTGGATTCAATGAGAGGAAGAGCGAAGCAAGCACCCGTCTCGTGTATCACAAGCCTTCACCACAGCGCCAAAGGCGAGGCCGCAGCCGCAGGGTGGCCGCCATGGCTCACTTCAGCAGCCGGGGAGGCCGTTAAAGGCTGGGCACCCCGGAGTGCGGATTCGTACGAGAAGTTAAAGAAAGTAGGTTTCTCTTAACTCTGTCCGATAATTTGCAGCCAAGTCGCTTTCGTAACACGCCTATACTTAATTTGTGCAGATCGGACAAGGGACATATAGTAGCGTCTACAAGGCTCGCGACCTCAAGTCCGACAAGCTTGTCGCGATGAAGAAAGTGCGGTTCGTTCAGATGGATCCGGAGAGTGTCCGTTTCATGGCGAGGGAGATCGGCATCCTTCGCCGGCTAGACCACCCGAACGTAATGAGGCTCGAGGCCATTGTGATATCGAGTGTGTCAGGGAGTTTGTACCTTGTATTCGAGTACATGGAGCATGATCTTGCTGGACTTCTAGCGTCTTCCAAGGTCAAATTCACCGAACCACAGGTAAATAAAACCCTAGACAATCCCCGGATGACGGGCCAGTGAAATTCAAGCTCATGACCTCTCAACCACCAGCACTAATTTCAACTAAAACTACTTGTGTTTGCAGATCAAATGCTATATGCAGCAGATCTTATGCGGGCTGGAGCACTGCCACAGCCGGGGCATTCTCCACCGCGATATCAAGGGTGCAAACATCCTCGTCGACAGTAACGGAGCTCTCAAGATCGCTGACTTCGGCTTGGCCACAATCCTCAACCCTAGCAAGAAGCACCCGTTAACAAGCCGTGTCGTGACTCTCTGGTACAGAGCTCCAGAGCTGTTGCTGGGAGCAACAGATTATGGAGCAGCCATTGATTTGTGGAGTGTTGGTTGCATCCTCGCTGAACTCTTCACTGGGAAACCTATCATGCCTGGCAGAACAGAGGTATCTTCAAAATTCAAATAAAAATAACAACAAAAGTAAAATAATAATAATTGATCAAAACTATTATATATAAATATATATATATATTTTCAGGTGGAACAAACACACAAGATATTCAAGCTGTGTGGTTCACCAACAGAAGCATTCTGGAAAAGGACAAAGTTACCACTTGCTAGCAGCTTCAGATCACAGCGCGTGTACAAGCGTAGCATTTCTCAGACGTTCAAGGACTTGCCTTCTTCTGCGTTGGCTCTTCTCGAAGTCCTCCTCGCCATAGATCCACAGGAACGGGGCACTGCTTGTTCCGCGCTCAAGAGTGGGGTACATATATTACTTTCTCCTTACCCCTGGTTAAGAACACGCTATTGAATCATTACCTCATGCTAAAACGCTGTCGTCTCTTCATTTCAGTTCTTCACTTCGAAGCCTCTACCCTGTGAGCCATCCAAACTGCCGAGGTACCCATCAAGCAAGGAGCTCGAGGCAAGGATCAGAGATGAGGAAGCAAAGAGGTAACACTGCAAAGCTATAAAAAAAAGAAACAAACACTAATTGTCTGAGAAAACTATGTTTTGGTCCTAATTCAGGCGACGAGCCGAGAGTGTTAAAGGAGGTAAAGCAGACGATGCAAGCAAGATTTCAAGCACACAGAAGGTTGTTCCAGATGGACAGGTTCTCTATCTATTTTCACTATCCTCCGATTTTCCTGCAATTTCAAAATCGTGATTATGAATGAATTTACTCAACAACAGGGTAAACAAAACACGAGCACGAATTATCAGTACAATCCAGACAGTGGAAATGGCTTCCCTGTCGTGCCACCCAGAGTGAGGAACGGATGTACTCACCAATCGAAGTCTGTGATCCACCCGAACGCAGCAGGATATTCTTGGAACAAGAAGATGAACGACGATCACGATCACTCCGTCCACGGCATGAGGCACCAACATCCTGCAGAGCTCACGAGGCAGGGCACTGAGCTACGTCAGCCTATGGTCGACTCCTTCCATCCGAAGGGCCCCAGGAGGGGAATGAATAACGACTCAACAGTATGTTTCTCAAAACATAGCTATCTCCGATGATCTACAACACGTGACTGAAACTTGATCTGTCTGGTCTTTTCAGGGATATATGCCGAAGAGAAACAGGATCATTTACTCGGGGCCGTTGATGCCCCCGGGAGGGAACATGGAGGACATGCTCAAAGAGCACGAGAGGCAAATCCAAGCGGCCGTGCGCAAGGCGCAGCTCGACAAAGTCAAGTCAAACGTGAACATCGAGACAAATTGATGAGAGGCAAACTGGAATAATCAAGAATAGATCTACTAGACAAATACAGCAAACAATACACAAGTAACATGAAATGTATATGGAAGTAATTGCCTTAAAGGATTAAATGTCAAAGCACAATTTTGTTGCTGGCAGGAGATGAGAGTCGAACTAGCTGAAGGAGGGAAGCCGTTGGTTCAATCCTAGTAGAGAAAATTTTAAGTAAAACCTACGAGTCTATGAGGAGATTAATATTATGGGCAGGATAAGTTTTCTAACATTGTAGAAAATGTAATCATCTTATTCTTAAATAAATAGCTTCTAACTAGAAAATGTAGATTCTAAGTGTCGGATGACATATACAGTTCCAGATCTCAGCATTTTCTGTGTGTAACATGCAAATCAGCATTTTCAACCAAAACACGAAAAATCAGAAGTATTGTCTGAAAACATTCCTCATAATATTCCAAGTGTAAATAACAACTACGAATAATTCATACCAACAAAAGCTGCAGCTTGAATTCAAATGTCTCCTAATAAAGGTTATTGTCACAATATTGTATTTCTAGTTAGTAGCATTTATAAATATAACACTTTTATTTATATAGCGGAAAAAGGGGGAGAAGCTAAAGAATAAAATTACTCTTTTACGACTCTTTGG
Organism: Salvia sclarea; assembly: GCA_036873715.1. Classification (NCBI taxonomy): domain Eukaryota; kingdom Viridiplantae; phylum Streptophyta; class Magnoliopsida; order Lamiales; family Lamiaceae; genus Salvia; species Salvia sclarea. Next base: position 209,068 of record JAYJMF010000030.1, read on the forward strand.
TCGAAATACTGTACATTTGAGCAATCATCTCTGATGATCTCGTAAAGCACTAGATGTCTTGTTTAGGCTTGCGGCTAAACTCCGAGTAGACCCCCCCCATTAGCTGCAGAATCTCTTCCCACAAATTGTTGGAGGAAGAATTTTGCGGCTCCAAAGATATCAAGTTTGCACTACTCGCAGCAACGTGCCAGTAACCAGATTCGATTTCCTCTCTTAGCTGGTCCAGTTGCCACCCCGCATATCCCATAAAGAATCTAAAATCTTGTGGCAGAAGTTTCCCTTTATTAATCAGCGCCGATGCTTCGTCCAAACTATTTCGGGAACCAAAATACATCCCCGGAATGACCTCCTCAAAACCAGCAAGTCCGGTAGTCTCCTCGGCTCTTAGCAGAAACATACTGGCATCGAGAGGTCCTCCGAAATTCAAACAACAGTCAGCAAAAGTGGTTCCCAACGCGATATTAGTGGGATTCATATGTTTCATCTTTTTGTGAAGGGGTCTGTTTATGACTACCCCAAACGGTCCCTCTTGTGGATTCCTGGTTCCGGATCTGAGAAGAAGTATTACCGTCCTCTCAAAGGAGCGGACTCCATCGAGTTTCTCCGTAGCGACAAGGAGGCAACCATTTTCCGGTGCTGAAATAGGGTGTGCCCACTTGGAGGGAAGAGATTTTAGCCCGGGTGATGTTTCGTCTTGGTTATGAACATAAGCGTTTTCGGCCTGCAAGAATATTTCAGTAAAACCAACTTTTAGGACAACATTTTTTATTTCAAATTCATGTTCTTATACCAAGTGTAGCATGTATTTAAAGTACATGTTTCCTTACTACACCAAAAGAAGGCCTCAATAATGAATGATGTCAAGTAGAAATGTACATACCTGTTCCTGAATATAGAGCAGTGCCCGAAACTCTCTCCAATCCAAGGGTTTACATCGAGGGCTCTGTGAGATTGTATCATCAGATTTCTTGATTCCAGGAGGAGGATTATTTCCTCTTAGGCCATCTCCTCCAGCTTTCAAATTATCGCTGTTTCCTCCTGCAAAGACAAAACGAATGTTACAAGTCTACAGGAGTATCGGGTACCTGACAATCTATCTCAATGAATGATACTTGTCATAAGGGTTTAGCCACAATAAAGAGAAATATAGTCATAGTTTGAGCATACGAGCCAAGCTTAACTTCTGCTAGGCTTAACTTTGAATAAATAAAAAGGCACTCGAGATAAATAAGCATCAACCACATTAGAGCAGTATTAACATATCTTATTCTTGAAAAGCTGTACAAGGAACAATACTTGGAAATCTGTGCACCTGCCATCAAGAAAATAGTTAGCTCTATCCCAAGGGTGCCTTGATAAATCAACAATGCCTAGAACATATTTTCGATGTACACATATCAATTTTCTGTTTATTAAGAATATTTAAAGCACTCTAGGAAACTAGACTACCATGGATTGAACAATACTGTATCATATAGCCAACTACCAAGAATCATTGCAAACTCGTAACACTTCATATTACAGAGAAAATCTCTACACCTCGGTCCAAACACTTGGCATAGAAATTTTCTTGAAAAACAGATCTTTGCATGTCAAGTTTTTATTTCGCAGGTACAGCAGAATATCAAACATATATGAGTTTTATCAACAGATAATGCTAAATAAATCAAAGTCAAATAATTATGAGATCTATCCAATCTCCACTAATGTCCATCAAGTCTACTGTTCGACATAATTGAATTCACGGTTTCTCAAACACCATGGCTTATAAACTAATCAATGGCCTCCTTCCAGACAAAACATAATTTAAATTAGAAAAAATAGCAGCTATTTCGATCAAGTCTAAATTTCAAGGCTCCTAACTCCATTCACGTAATCATATGAATCAAATGCAGCAGCTTCTATTGTAGGACAGCAGCTGAATCATGAATCAAAGACAGCATCACAGTACAAAAAATCAAAGACAGCATTACACTACTCAATCATGAATCAAAGACAGCAGCTGAATTAAAATCTTTGATCACTTCTCACAAAAAAAAAAAAAAAAGCACAGCATCACACTACAAGACAACAAAAAGCACACAACGATCACAAAATTTCTCTACTTCATAGCAGCAGCAACTTATCTTCTACTCACCAAATTATCTGGTCAATTGATCAAACACTTTCTTGCATCAGCATTATAAATTTTAACTGATCAAATAAATAATCAAGAAAGAATGTTTACCAGAATTGGAGGAGGAGGAATTCGGATTGGAATTACCGGAACTCCTTTTCGCCATAGCTCTAGCTGAAACCGATCGAAACCTACAATTACTTGGCACAAATTCTGGCTTCATTGAACTCCAGCAAAAGGATTTCTCTGAGAACGAATTCCTCAGCAGAAAGCCATTGCTTTTCGCATGCACACACCACAAATCCATAGTTTCGCTGGAGACGAAAGAAGAAACAAATCCAAATTCGATCCTTGTTATCACTCGACACTCGTTATGAGAGAGAGAAAGAGAATATGCCCGGTATGTGATGGAGTGATAGAAAGAGCCAATGAAGTGGCGCAATGTAACACTCTACTGGTGCTGATGGGTATAAGTTAGCGGATTTTAGGCAGATAATATGTCTTGCGCCGAGTGTGGGCCCTACAACTAATGTCTTCCATAATTTTTGCCGTTTCAACTAGGGAGAAGAATAATTAAATAGGCGGAAATTATTAAATAATTCCGTCATAAACTAAGCTCCTAAATTAGGAGTTTTAGAAAAATATAGCGACAACAGTCAATACTCGATTCGCAATAGTAGCCACTTTAGTTTAAAGCTTTATTTTTAAAAAAATTACAAGTGATATATATATAATATTTTAATAAATTAAAATTCGACATTACACGTAGGCGAGACCACTATATCGTATAAAAACATAATAACTACTTGCACGCAGGCATAACAACTACCCACACAAAGTGGGACAACTACCCAGACTAAAGCTGTAAGTTTCAAGTGTGTTATAATATCAGAACTATGTGTGTTTAACTTTTATTTTACTAATTTTACAATACAATCTTTTGAAAAAATAATTGAAAAAAATATTGGAACCAAAAAATTGTACTATTGAGAGCCACTTAAATATATGTCGGTAAGCAATATGCTATGATGATGAAAACAATTATGATGTTTGTTAAAAATAAGTTTTCACGATTTAAGATTAATTCCAGAAAACAAACTAATAACATAATCAACAACGAATATCAACGACTTCAAGCGAGGATTATTTATTTGACATATATATATATATATATATTAAAGCAAACATATATAATTTGATACTCTGAATATTCTACAATGAAAATATCATACTCATTTGATGATCTCCTTTTAACACTCAATTAACAACAAATAGTTGGAAGAAAAAATTTATGGAACTTTCACTACATATTCTGTATAAGCAGTTAACTTCTCTAATGTAGTATTTAGATTTTAGGTCATGGTATAGAGGCTCGAAAAGTGTTTTTGATGAAAGGGTAAAAATAGAAATGATCTAGTGTGAAAAAAAAAAAATACTAGCTAGGAATAAAAAAAAATACATGGAAATACAATATACGTGAATTTCTTTTTCTTAAAAAAAAGCATATCGAATTCTTGTGAGTTGTGAGCGAAGACATCGGAGATGATCGTTGATCGCAATTGTAACAAATTAAATAGTTGGATCAACGATTTTGCCATAAAATGTAAATTATCCCTTATTTTTCTCAACTTGAATATTTTTATTTGGGATAAGCATAAGATTTTAGGACTGATTCAATATAGGCTTTCACTAAATCAGGATCTCAGATACGACCATAAACATCCGTTTTCACTCTTCACATATATATAAATATGTCTAAGCAGTCATCATCATTTTCATCTCACTCAAACCCACACCACTACATTTTTTTGGAGTTTTCTAGCTAGCTGTAACCAAGAATTGAAGACATTCCATCATCATGGTACGTGTGTGTTGTAGCTTTTTAGGTATATTCACTCATCGCAAATGTTTGTCTTCCTTAAATAAATCAATGTCGTAATACTATATATGTTGTTAATTAGAGTGATGCCCGGGCGAATACGGAGGCGGACTTGAATAGTTGGCTGCCTATCACAGCATCTCGTAAAGCAAAATGGTGGTATTCCGCTTTTCATTGTGTGACGGCTATGGTTGGCGCTGGCGTCCTCGGCTTGCCGCTCGTCTTGGCTCGATTAGGCTGGTAAGATCACGACATGACACGAATATATATAGAAATGATTTAATAGAAATGATTAATTTGGCACAGGATTCCCGGGATCATTGCCATTAGTGTTGCATGGTTGGTTACGTTTTACACGGTGTGGCTGTTGATCCAACTCCACGAATCGGAATCGGGCAAGCGGTTCGACCGGTTCACGGAGCTTGGGCAACACGCGTTCGGAGAATACCTAGGGTTCTGGCTGGTAATGCCGCAGCAACTAATTGTCCAAGTTGGTTCCGACATTGTATACATGGTCACCGGAGGCAAATCCCTCCAGAAAAGCTTAACCCTCATTACCCCAGAAGCCGATTTTAGAAAGACTTATTACATCTTGATGTTTGCTGCCATTCAATTGGTACTTTCCCAATCTCCCAATTTCAATTCTTTGAAGATCGTCTCTCTTCTTGCCGCCGTCATGTCCATCAGGTCAATATTCTCATTTTCAAATTCAAATATGCTCTGCTTCAGTAATTAATGTTCTACTTGTGTGTGTATATATAGCTACTCATTCATAGCCACGGGTACATCTCTATGGAAGGGTTTCACGGAGCACCACGTGGTTCACTACGGTTTCCGGTCAACATCGACGATGAAGATCATCTTTGACATCTTCAGCAGCTTAGGAGTGCTGGCCTTCGCCTTCGCTGGCCACAGCGTGGCCTTGGAAATCCAGGCCACGATCCCTTCCACGGTGGGGAATCCGTCGAAGAAGCCCATGGCGAAGGGCGTCACGGTGGCTTATCTCATCGTGGCGTTGTGCTATTTCCCCGTCGCCATATCCGGATTTTGGGCGTTCGGGAATCTCGTGGAGGATGATGTGCTTCTCTCTTTGGAGCATCCCAAGTGGCTCATTAGTGCCGCTAACTTCATGGTGTTTATTCATGTTATCGGAAGCTATCAGGTAAATCGTTCAACACACCGAATTGAATTAATATCCTCTTCTAACTGCTAGTTAGTTAGTTTTACCAACTCCAATAATATTATAGATGCACATCAACAAAAAATATATTGATAATAGAAATGTAGAAATTTATTCAAATTCTTGATTTTTATTTTCTTTTAGGTGTTTGCTATGCCTATTTTTGATAAAATTGAGTCCACATTGGTCACAAAGTGGCATTGCACGCCTGGAAGAACCCTTCGCTTTGCCGCACGCAGTGCTTTTGTAGGTAATCTTCCTACACTCAATTTACTAGTATTATTTTATATGCTTAATTTAATTTCAAATATACATGAAAATATAAAAGGGTGGTCTTGTCTTGTGATGTTATATCGCTAAGGCATAGCATAGTTAGTTGTATTTATGAATATTCGTTTATATTCGGATTTAATTTGATCCATTTCACAGTGAAATGATCTCAAATGGAAGGAAACGTAAATAGAAAACAGAAAATAGGAAGGAAAAAAAAAATTATTTATATTTTTTTATTCTCTATTATTATCATGTTATAAATCTTTGAATTTATTTGTTGCAGTGTTCACCGCCTTTATGGGATTGCTTCTTCCATTTTTCGGAGGATTATTAGGCTTTTTTGGGGGACTAGCATTTGCAAGCACATCTTATATTGTGAGTAATATTATTTTATATTAAGTTATTTTTGCATATATTAAATTGAAGAAATTTGAAAATTAGAAAAAGTAAATAAATGTGCAGATATTAGTAATTCGTGATTTATGATGCAATTTTGTGTTTCAATAGATGCCTTGTGCTGTTTGGCTTAAAACCCAAAAACCTAAACCATGGACCTTCCACTGGATGTTATGTTGGGTGAGTACACAATATTATTTACTTATTTATTTTCATAAGCTTTAAAATCTCAATTTTTATTTATCAAATTATAATATACTTGTATTCGTTAAATTTCAGATTTCAATGTTAATTGGCTTTACTATCATGGCGTTGGCACCAATAGGAGGAGCTCACGAGATCGTTGTTTCGTGGAAGAGTTACAAACTTTTTCAATAATAATTTGGTCATTTTATTTTTTAGAAAAATGATTCATCAGCATAGCATTTCTAATTTTCTTGAAATGCTATCCATTTCATATATTTGTGGCGGGCAGTTTTCAATCAATATCACATATACTTTTATTTGTATTCTCAATACAATGAAATGCTATTAAATTATTATCATCTTCAATTTATTGCTTGCAGTTGTGAATTAAGCAAATTGTATTAATCTTACAATTCCATATTTATGCATTAAATATAAACAAACTCAATCATCTATAGAAATTAAGGCGAAATCTACAGAGAACTTGTGAACAAATATACATCATTGGGAGAATGTCACCAAATTTAAGGGCGAAATCTACAGAGAATGCGCTAATCCATTTTTATTAAATATTTACCTCAAATCCGTAGAATAATAAAATGAAAATAGCGCGCACACTTTCTCCTCGTACTCATATAACCAACAGTCCATCAGCAACGGCCACAACCACCACATCTCTTCAAATGCATTCCTCGCCAATTTCTTCCCCAAACCCAATTTCAGTTGGTGGAATATTTCACATAAACTCCAATCAAAATACTGAATCTTTTGCTAGAGCTCAAATCCCACCTTCAACTCCTATCAAATTCAAGGTAGCAGTTTCTCGAGCAAATTATCTCAAGAATGCTGTTTCTCGCAAAAGAAACAGACTCTATGCAAGAAATTCTGCCAATCAAGAACAGGGAGTCCTGATTTCTCAAGAAAAAGGAGCCCTTGCCAATGGCGGCGGCGGTCCCTCAACTAGCTTACTGTCAATTCTTTGCCCCTTGCTTAAGCTCTTCTCTGTGAGTAATTACTATGATTTAATTGATAAATTTTGTATGATGGTTTGGGAATTTAATTTAAGCTTTTCGGATTATGCTTCTCATTGTTGGTAGAAGTTGAAGCTCTAGTCAATCATAAAAATGTTAAGCTGCCCGAAGTTTTGAATAGTTGTAGGTTTGGTTTGGTTTGATTGGACTCATTTACAGCCTGTTCATCTTTGCAGGCAGGAGATCCCTCTGCAGAGCGGAACTATGTACTAGAGGTGCTTTTTATATTGTTATATGATTGATAACGGAACTTTGTTTTGCAGCACCTTATTTTTATGTCAAACGGGACAAAATTTGGAGCTCTGTCTCATTTGTTTGCCTTAATTTCGAAAGATATGTGTGTAGTTGAATTATTTCATCATAGTATTTCAGGTATTTCTAACTGATAGTACACTATCGACATGTTGTTGCCATTTTGGTTGTAATTGTTCTCCTATACATTGTTTAATTTGAGAGGGAGAGACTGAAAACATAACTTCTAGGAGCCCTGTGTGCTTATTATTTATTCATAGAGCTCAGTAAGAAAAAAATCGGACCAATTTTAATGGAAACTCAGTTTATTAATATGTTCAGCATCACTTAAGGTCCGTGAACCTTTTTTGGGCTTTTAACTTTCGTGTGAAATTATTTAGACGTACTTATGTGTTTCGGTATTTTTTTTTTTTTCCATTGTTATAGGAGGCTACATCTTCATTATCTACTTTAGCAAGGTTGCCATGGGGTTCTAGATCACTGTCTCATGGTTTAAACAACGAAAAGAGAGCAGATCCTCTGCTGCCTCTTCAACTTTATGAATTTGGTATGCTCTCTTTCCATTATCATGAAGCCAAACTTTCTCGTGTCCTTATGTTTGTTGAAGCACTGTTTGTTTCTCCTACATTGATTTGGTAAAGATCCTGCTTTCAATATATAAGGTAGATAACCCTCTCCCCTTGTAAGGCCTTTTAAGGGGATGATAGGCCCAATCTAACATGGTATTCGAGAAGGGGGGATTTGTTTGGTGCACGTATGGTAGCCCATGATCGTACCAGCCTACATGTAAGGGACCAAATCTAATATGGTACCAGAACTTGCCCAAGTTGATGAGGATTTGTTCGGTCCATGTGTAGTAGCTGTCTACCCGATGATCCTTCCTGCCTACATGCGAGGGCCTAATTCTAATATGATATCACAGTATGCCCTAGTTGATGAGAATTTGTTTGGTTCACGTGCAGTAGCTGCAATAGCCGATAAAAGTCCGGCTTTTTTAAAATTTTTGTTTTTTGCTATTAATATTAGTCATGATATATTATGTAATAATAAATTTTTATTTTACAAGAAAAAGTTATTAAAACTATCGAAATTCGTAGTGGCACACGGTGGCACACGAAGAATTGGGGACAGAGGATCCCATCCGATCCCTCTCTTCTTATAAAGCCTTTTAAGGGGATGATGTGCGCAATTCGTATAATTTTATTAGTAACTTTGCTTTCATCTCCTTGTTTTAGTTCTTGTATAATAAAAAACAATCACTCAGATGCTATGATATTTGCTAGCTGCGTATACCAATTGATTATCCCTTTAATTTCGGATTAACTGAAGCTTGTAGGAATTGTCAACAGAGGCATGCCCATTCTGCAGGAGGGTCCGGGAGGCCATAACTGAGCTTGATCTCTCCGTAGAGGTACATAATGCCAACTTTTCATTTGGAATACATTTTTTTCTCTTTCACCATCTTCATCACACGGTCTTTCTAGAAGATTCCACTTGCTTTGAACTTCATGAACCTTATAAATCATGAATTCTGAAGTGATGATCAATGGTTGTATTTACATAATCGATTGTCATTCATGCAGATCTTTCCGTGTCCAAAAGGGTCAGTAAGACACAGGGCAATGGTCAGACAACTTGGTGGCAGGGAACAGTAAGATTGCATTGTGTTTAACTCACTTTTAGTCTGTAAATACATAATTCAAAATTAGAATGTCTTCATTTCCCTTACAAGAGCAATTCATATACATATGTAGGTTTCCCTTTCTCGTAGACCCGAACACTGGAACTTCAATATACGAAAGCAGTAAGTTACACGCTGGTTTTTTCACGCGAAGCCTACTAAAAATTGGATATATTAGATTCTGGCCATGTTTTTTAACTACTACTACTGGTGGGAACCTAGTCATTTATATTAATTTCCGTATATGCATGTAATCCAAGTCTAGTTTTTGAAGGAATGTTATTTCTTTCGGAAAAACTGTTTTATACCCCGAAGTTTAAGCCTTTTCACAATTGTACTCCAACATATGCGAAATTACAAATGAACACTCATAGTTATAGTATCAATGTTGTTACTAATTGTACCCTATCATTCGATTACCGTTGGTTGATGCTCCAATCAACACTCCCAAAATAATGGTTTTAGGTGCCTATGAAAATTTCGTTTTCTTGTTCCTGGATTTAAAAATTGTTTTCGATATTCATGTAGCTTGAATGTTGCATCTATTTAATCCATTAATATTGTGATTTCTTTTGCAGGCGACATTGTTAAATACTTATTTCAGCAATATGGAGGAAATAGGAGCCCTTCATTTGGCATCTTGGAGAGGTATTTTATCAGTTAAACTATTTACTTTTAGGTATTTTGGAATAATGGAATAAAATTTGCAGTTGTATATCTCAAATGCTATTTCACTTCCTATTTCTACCTTTTCTATGTTCCACCATTTCCAAATAGGATTTGATTCAGTGTTACACTATTACTGAAAAATGTTTTTCATTCTTTTTTTTCTTCCCATGAATACTTTTTTACATAGATTTTCTACATCAGATGAAGGGCTAATACCGTAATAGTAGTTTATGACCTCAATTTTGGCGTTTTTCAGATTTATAAAATATCTTAAACTTCGTAAATTTGTGTAATTTTGTCATAAATAAAAAATTCTGGCATCGAATATCTGACTAGGCTCACCAGTAAACCATGCTTCTCGAACTGGGATGTCGAAAAATGAAGCAACAACGCGAGAAACATGTTTAATGCGTGAACCTAGTCAAATATCCAATGCTGGCACTTTTGAAAAACTAGTTAAATTGGCAAAGTTGAGGATATATAAAAAAGATGATAGAGTTGAGGTCGTAAATAAAAAAGAAGCCACGATTCAGGTCATAAATTACCTCCAGATTGTTGTGTATTCGATTTTCATTTTTATCCAAGGGATTGCCTTGTGCCTTTGCAGCATTTACAGCCTTGATGATGTTTTTATCTGACTGATTTTGAATGTGCTTTCTCCATTTTGTTATTTAAATATTCTAATGCATTTAGATTTAGTCGAACACGAGACATTTGAGGTGCTTAATCTGTTTATATATTCTTTGGGAAGGCTGAATATGTAGTTATCACATCATCAACAAACAAGCACAATAAATTGCAATTTCAATTAGTGTATATTACCTTGCAATTGTTTCATTTTCAATATGCAGCACCCTGCTCACAGGATGGGTGCCGACACTACTTCGAGCAGGCAGAGGAATGACATTGTGGGAAAATTCCGTAAAAGAATCACCTCCTCAAAAATTGGAACTCTTCTCGTATGAAAATAATCCCGTAAGAATTAATGTTCCATTATTCCTTCTCCATCTCTTAGTCTATTAGTTGCCGGTCTAATCACTTAAAATGAGATCAAACCAATATGATGCATATCTGTTTTCGGCAGTACGCTCGAATTGTTCGTGAAGCACTTTGTGAGCTGGAACTTCCTTATATTCTTCAGAGTGTGGGCCAAGGGTCTATACGGGAAAGAATGCTCAACGAGAAGTCCGGATCGAAAGAGGTCAGCTTATGTAATAAGTACTGCCGCCATTTATCCTAGTGAAAAACTGCAAAAATGGTTTAATCAATCCCCCACACTTCTGATACATTATTAAAAGTTCTGCTAATATGTGGCCAAAGGATTACGTCTAAGCTTAGTTGTATCGTAGAGAGACTACCCAAGAGATGCGTAAGCGTCACGTTCGTCCAACTATATATCAATTTACTCTAAGTGATAAATTAGATAAACAATAATAGGATTAAGTATATGAAGGATTGCACGACCAAAAAAAAATGAAAATGATTCAATCCAACAAAGCATGTGCCTGATTAGCTTATACATTTGAGCTATCCCCACTACCGTTATGTTTGTGCACTGAAATTGAAAGTAATGCAGGTACCTTACCTTGTTGATCACAACACTGGCATGGAAATCGGAGATTACAAGAAGATCGTCTCGTACTTGTTTGGAACATATAGTTCGAAGGGAGTTCCTGCATATCTCCAGCAGTGAATGCTATCACTGAAGACCTTGGAGCTAACAAGTTGCTCACCATGATTCCCGTTCAATATTTATATATCCATTACTAATTTGAGATGTTGATAAAGGTGCAAAATGATAAGTATATTAGTTGAGAAGCAATATGGAAACATGAATTTTGGGATTCTTTTTTGGTGCCACTGATTATTGTGAAGATTTGGTCCCTAAAAGTTGAAAATCTCAGTCATCAGTCCTTTATTTTGATTGCTTGTGGATCATACCTTAATTCATTATTATTATTATTATTATTATTATTATTATTATTATTATTATTATTATTATTATTAT
>JAYJMF010000030.1:221992-258332 GCA_036873715.1 Salvia sclarea
TCCATCTACCTCCAAAGGAGCTGCACTGAAGGCTGCAGCCAAGGAGAAGAAAGCTCAGAAAGAAGGCAAAGACGGCGCTAATGCTGACCTACAAACGCAATATAACCTCATGGTCGCCAGATTCAACAAGATGGAATCAATGATGAAGAAGCTGAAACGCTTCAAGAGAAGAGAAGGTCGTGGATACGATGAGAAGAACAAGTATCGTTCTACAAATGAACGATCTGGAGACAACAGGCCTTCACAGACTAACATCAAAGATGTGGAGTGCTTTGGCTGTAGAAAGAAGGGGCACTACAAGACTGACTGTCCCGAACTCAGTCACACAGAACGAAAAGCTCTTCGAGCTAAACGTGACAAGCAGTTCGAAAGAAGAAAAACAATGTGAGGAAGAAGATTCCAGCTCAACCAACTACTCCTCCAGTTCGTCAGAGAACTACTCCTCCAATTCAGACGACGACAACCAATGCCTGATAATTAATGATCTGGAAAGTTGTGTTGATAGCTATGTAGCTGATTTTGAAGATGATCAGAATGATACTGAGATAAATTCATTTACTCAGAATCCATCTCTATATAACCATGCCCCCTTTGAACAGGATTCAGACACAGACATGGTAATCAAATCAGAAGACATTGAGGAGATCATGAAGGACTACAAGAATTTGAAAATCATGTATGAAAACATGATGGTAGAAAATCAGAAGCTGAAAGTAGCAGAACAATCTCCAGAACCGGCAAAAGAATTCAGCCAAGAGATTGACTCACTCAAAGAAGAGATTCTCTCACTCCAAGCTCAGAAGGAGGAACTTAAGCAGTTTAATGAAAAGCTGACTGCTGAACACGTGGTTGAGAAAGAAGAAAAGGAAAAGTTGAAGAATGAAGTTGAAGAGATAAACAACAAGTTGAGTGAGACACTCAAAATTGTTGAATATCATGACACCAAAATGAAGATGTGGTCCAACTCGTCAAAGAAGACTCATGACCATGCGATACAAACTGCAAGATTAGAGAATCTAAAAATGGTGTAAGTCATGACAAGGGAAAGAACCTCAACACAAATCTCAAGCAGCATAAATCAAGAGATCGTGTTGACTTTCAGTCTAAGACTGCTCTATCAGCCAGGGGGAACAAAGTTGCTTCTTGTCTACGAAGGATTCAGCCTCAGAGATTTCAGCAACAGTGGATTCAGCCTCAGAGATTTCAGCAACAGAAGATTCAGACGCAAAGATTTCAGAGACCAAGACTACAGCCTCAAAGGTTTCAGCCAAGAGGGGTATCTCTTAGAACTGAATCAACTAAGCATAAGAAGAGAAGAAATGCTGAAACTCAGAAGAAGAAGGATACTCAAATCAGACATGAGACTACAGCAAAAAGAACTCAAAAGTCGCTTCAAGTGGTGTATATCGACTCCAGAGGACGACAAGTGACTGACGCATCAAACGTCAAAATTATAAGGCAGATGTGGATTCTCAAAATAAAGACTAATGATCTGGGACCGAATTTTAAATGGGTTCCCATGAGTCTGGATTCCTGAAGAATGTGCTGATTGGAGACCACAAGAAGAAAAGAAGTGAACAGTTCCTTTAGAGGGAAAAATATCAAGACCGTGGTAGCTCCAAATACATGGCTGATTGCATAAGAGGATCTCAATCCAAATGGGCAATGTTGAAGAAAAGGGTGCAATTGTTGTGAAAATCCATACTGGCATCCAGAATGCTGATATTCACGAAGATTGTACCAGAAGAAAAAGTTTAATTCTGTGGAAAGGCTAGGGCTGCTCAATGTTGAAGACTGAAGCTCAGTCAATGGAGATGTTGGCTGAATGGTCAAAGACCTAAGTGAAAGCTGAAATGACACTCAGCATCTATCTTCATCAACATTCCGTCCTGGTATAAGTTAATTACAATATTAACTGACTTGTAAGATTTTCTAAAGGGCTGTTGAATTTATTTCTCGTTATTTATCGCAATTATTTCAGTTCGCTAAAAATTTATTTCATTGGGTATATTTGTCTCTTGTCTAAATCTTTTTGAATCATTTCTAAAAATTGGCTTTTTATCATCCCAATTAATTTTAAAGTCCTCAGACTTTAGGTTTTAAAAATCGAACGTCTCAGATTGAGCCACGTCGATCAGCTCGTCGTTTTAAACCAAAATCTCTGCAAATTCCCTCATATGCTCTTTCAATCAAACCATCGCATTTAATGCGATCAGACCTTCCGTCTGCAATACGTGCGTTTTATTCGACGCACAGGCGCGTGAGATCATTTTCAACCGTTGATACTCCTCTTTGACACAATCTCAGCCACTCGCCTATTTTCGCGCTCAAACTGCAAAACCCTAAAATCTCTCTCACACGATCTCGTATTGCTAATGACATAAGCTATCTCGGAAACTCAATCGTCGCCTATTCTCAATGTGTCAATCAAAGCTTTTGCAACCCTATTTATAGGAGAAGTTCATTCTTTACCTTCTTTACGCTCTCAAATCTCTCGAACTTCTTTGTCTTTCAAAAATCTTAAATTGCAAAACCCTTGTTTCAACGTCAAAGATGAGATTTCACGAGTTTAACTACCTTAATATCAATTCACATAAAATGCGATATTTCACAAGTTTGAGAAATCACATAATTGAGACGTGAATTCTAAGATTTAGTGGGAAGAACTAAGACTGATTTGCCGTGAATTCTAAGATTTAGTGGGAAGAATTAAGGCTGATTTGTTTAGAGAAGTCACGTTTGGAGAATTAAGACTGATTTATTTAGAGAAGTCACGTGAATTCTAATATTTAATGGAAGAATTCTAAGATGTTTGGAGAAGTCACGTTTCAAAGATGTTTGGAGAAGTCACGTTGATCTGTTTAGGAAGAAAATCAGAAATTTGGAAGAAATCATACATAATTAAAAAATTTAAAAATTTAAAATAAGTTACGGTTCTTCAAAACCGAATTTGATGGGATTCTCCAAATCCTATTAATAACTCAAAATAATAATAAAAATAATGAGGAAAGAGGTTATAAGGTGAGGAAAGCTAATATTTATTTTTTTTATTTTGATGGTTAAATTTTATCTTCTTTATAAAAAAATGGTTATATATTATTTTCCTCGAAAATGTAATGTAACTAAAATTGAAAAAGATAAATATATACATAATGAAGAATTATATTAATGAATTACAAATATAAATTATATTTCGCTTAATATAATGAAGATTTATAAATGATACTCCAACAAAAGTAATAATAACACAATTTGTTACACACGCTTCTTTTTATGGACACGGATGGATATACTCAAGCGTGTACTTATCGTTGTGTTCTGATCCGTGGTCAGATAAATCAATAAAAAGATATTAAATGATTATCGAGTACCAGTGGAGAGAGAAAACTAATTCAATAAGAGGAATAAACAAATTCAAACGAAGGAATAAACAAATTCAGTAAAAGGAATAAACTAATTCAGTAAAGGAATAAATAAATATTTGTGTAAGAAAAGTAAGAGAGAGGAACAATGATTAAATAATTGAAAGTGGGACCCAGAAACAAACGGAAGTTAACGATGTTAGGGTTTGAAATTCAACTTTTTAAGGAAAAGCAAAAAGAAAAAAAAATCCAAATGGACGGCGATTAAGGATTCAAATATAGTGCAGCACGGGTACTATAGCATCTAGAGCTGTCAAATTCGGCCCAGCCCGATGGGCTGGTCCAGCCTGCCCGGAGTTTGGGTTGGGTTGGGCTGAGAAATAGTTGGCCCGAAAAAAATTGGGCTTTTCTGGCCCGTCCATTTGGCCTTTCGGGCCAATCGGGTTTTGGGCCAAAAAAGCCCAAAGCCTCTGGGCTTTTTTGGCCCGTCCAAATATTATTAAATATATATTTTTTATATTATTAAATTAATAGTCTATTATTTATATTTTTTATGGAATAATAATTTATTTAATTTTATATTCAATTTTTTATTATTTTTTGGGTTGATTATAACAAAAACTATGCATATATCTATTTATTTTGTCCATAAACAAAATTAAAAATAAGCAAAAAATTCGGACCGGGTTGGCCCGGCCCGCCCGAAAATTCATAAGGGTTGGATTGGGCTCCAAAAATTCTGGCCCGGAAGATCGCAGACTGGCCCAGCCCGATCAGGAAAATACGATTTGGCCCGGTGGATGCGGGCTGGGCCGGCCCAACCCGCCCATTTGACAGCTAACATCCACCCAAAAACAAGGTCATAATAAAAAGTAAAAAAAATTATGACCAATCAAAGCAACATATTAGCCTTTAGGTTGTTACTACAAAAGCCCAAATTTAAGAGTCAATGGGCTTCAAGCTGCTGTTACTACAAAAGCCCAAATTTAAGTTTGATTATGTTGGTTTATTTGTGTAGTCGCAATTTATTGTGCCTTTAACCAGAGGGTCTGAATCATCCGCTTCCTTCCCTCAACTAAAAAACTAAAAACTAAAACATCAACCAATAATGAAAGACATCATAAAAATAATAATATCGTAGAATCAAAACTTCACTTAATTTGAAGTTGGTCTTACATATTTATGTATATTTAATTTATGGATATTATGTGCAATCGATTTCAAAGTCATGTTAAGAATCCAAAGTATGACCAAAGTCTATGACACTATATTCAAGTGGTTCGGTAGCTAGTCCGTATGTTATTCTAGGGCACTCAATCGTACTAATCATAAACGAGAAGTGTTACAAGCCGAACTAAATGCAATTTATGAAATCTTTTGAATTTCATAAATTTATACACGAGGCCAAGTAGGATACCCAACCATATAGCAGTGATAACTAGACGCACAACTGCATCAAGCATCGGTTTCATTCAAGGAGCGTTTACTTTGAGTAATTGACTTATACTCCCTTCGTCTCATTAGTAGTGTTACAAGCAGAACTAAACGCAACTTATGAAATCTTTTGGATCGTCTCATTAGTAATGGCACATAACCTAATTACAATTTCTTAACTTTTGTGCCCAAAAGTATGGTGTCAATAAAATATAGAAAAGCTCCCCCCGCAAATTGTCAAACAATTTCCAGAGTAAACAACCTATTCGTCAATCGATTAACGTACGATAGATGAAGTTTGAATTATTTTATCTATCGATCCTATCATACGAAGTAAAGGCCGATGCACCGACGCAATGAAAAATCCAAGTATATCACCACAAATCCTTCACCTTCTCCAAGAAAAGCTCCCCCGCAAATCGCAATTCTTGAATGACTCTAACGTCCGCACCATTCCTCATCAACGGCGGAAAGAAGAGCCAGAAGCTGGTGGCGATGACAAACCCCACCGTGGCGGGGCCCGTCACGAACCACGGCAGCCGCAGCCGCCTCCGCTTCCCCAGCCACGACTCCGCCACGACGCAGACGCCGTGGAGCACGAAGAACGAGGTCATCTCCCACGACGGCGGCGCCCCCGCGGGGGCGACGTACCAGAAGAGAAGCTCGTGCATAAGCCCCGAGACGACGAAGGACGCCAGCACCCCGGCCGCGGCCGCCGCCTCCCTCCCCGCCCCCGCCGCCGCCGCCGCCGCCCTGGCCGGCCGGAACACCGCCTCGCGGAGGATGCTGCTGACGGTGAGGTTCCACCGCCGCCCCCAGAAGTCCCGGAGAGACGCGGCGAGGTAGGGCTCGTCGGAGGGCGGCTCGAGCTCCATCCCCAGCAGGAAGCGCACCACTTTGCTCGACAGCTCCACCAGAATCTCGATCATCAGAAACACCAGGCAGCAGTATACGATCAGTATTATCAAAGGGTGCATTGAGCCTCTGTATTCAAACAAGAGAGATACGAGCGCGGCGGAGATTGGGATCTCGGTGGCTAGATTGAGGGGCAGCTTCTTGGACTTCCTCGCGGCGTCGGCGGTGGGCTTGAGCTTGAAAGGGAGGGCGGCGATGGCGACGAAGAGAGGGAGGGATTGATGCGAGGAGGCGAGGGGGCCGAGATCGAAGGCGAGGAGGAGGAGCTTGAAGGAGGCGAGCCAGGTGAGGAAGAAGGCGGTGACGGCGGTGATGAAGGCGGAGGAGGAGCTTATGTGAAGCGGCAGAGCTGCGAATAACAAGACGACTGGGAATATGGAAATCAGCCGCCATTTAGGGCTGCGCAGCCGTGCACAGGCGAAACGGCAGTAACAGAGGCCGCACACCGCCGCCAACCAAACGCCGATTACATTCTTCACGTCTCCTCCCATCCCCCTTCAATGGATGAAACCAGATTCAGCATCCAAGATTAAATCTGTAAAGGTCAACAAAAGCAGCACACTAGCTATGACTCAACATTTAATTTATTCTAATTCATTCACATGGGGATATTTTAATACAAAAATCATGCTACTTTTAGGGTTGGGAAATCGGTTTTACCTTAACCGAACCGACCCAACTAAATATGCGTTACCCCATTGGCAAATGGTACTTAATAGTTAATACTACCTTCATCGCTCAATTGTTGGTGCGTTTCTTTTCGGCATGGGAATTAAGGAGAGTAGAAAGAGTAGTGTAAGTTGTATAAAGTAGTGATAAGAATATATACTCCCTCTATCCCTCAAAAGTGTGCTAAGGGAGGGAGTGGCACAGGTTTTAATACAAAATAGTGATAAAATGGTGTGAGTAGAGAAAGGGTACCACTTTTAAGTGATAAAGTGATGCAAATGATAACGTAATGTGAGTGGAGAAAAGGTCCCACTTTTTAAGTGATAAAGTAATGTAAAATAGTGATAAAGTGATGTGAGTGGTGGATCATGTTTGGTTTTTTGGTAATAAAGTTGAAATAATGAGGATAGAAATTGAAACTTTTTTTTGCCAAAAATGGGTCTGCACACTTTTCAGGGACGGAGGAAAAGGAAAAACCTGCGCACTTTTCAGGGACGGAGGGAGTATGATATATATAAAAATATACTTCCTTGAGGTGGAATGAGGGCCTATGTAATTCTCCACTATTTGGACTTCTGGTTTATCTATCTCTGTTCCTATCTCACACTATCGTCTTGATTGCAATTATTCTTATGTATTTGATGTCAAAGTTGTGTATTCTAATTTGAGCTCAATATTGCTGGCATTATGTTGAGACACTGTATTACCTTACCTGTCCAGGGTTCTGGCTGGAAAGTGGTTGCTAGTTTTGAAGGCAATTTCCCCAACAGGATCAAGCAACTACCTCTTGATAGGCATTTTGACATTAATAATGTTAAAAGAGTATGTGTTTCTATTAGTAATGGCATTTGGAGTGTGTGAGTGTTGATGCCTTCTGTGTTTGTTATGTTGTATTGATGCTTTAAATTAAACCAGATCGTGCTTGAAGCGGATGGTTATCAACCGTATCTTATCTCTCCTGAGAAAGGGCTGAGGTCACTAATTAAAGGTGTTCTAGAGCTAGCAAAAGAATCTTCACGCCTCTGTGTTGATGAGGTAAATAAATGTTGGCTCTTTTACTTATATGTGTATTGTGCTTGCAGTGGTATCCATTAAACAATGTTCCTTTTTCCTTTACAGGTACACCGGGTGCTTGTTGATATTGTCTCAGCTTCCGCAAATGCCACACCAGGCCTTGGAAGATATCCTCCTTTTAAGCGTGAGGTGGATGGAATTCTTTGATTTCAATTCATGAAGACTTTATGTAAATTCATTTTGTTGGATCCTCATGGAGCATTCTTTCCTGAAATTTATGTAGGTTATAGCAATTGCCACAACTGCTTTGGAAGGGTTCAAGAATGAAGCTAAAAACATGGTAGTTGCACTTGTTGATATGGAACGTGCATATGTTCCACCTCAACATTTCATTCGTCTGGTGCAGAGGCGGTGAGCGCTGCATCTGATTTAGTTCTAAAGTCCCCAGATTTGAATATATGTTCTCTAACTCTTACGCAATTACACTTTACTGCCTTTGATGATTTTTCCAGGATGGATAGACAACGACGTGAAGAGGAGTTAAAAGGTCGATCTTCCAAAAAGGGTTCTGAGGCAGAGCAATCCATATTAAATCGGGTAGATGTCTTATGGAACTTGTGTACTTTATTTAGGAATTGAAGTTGTCTTCTTCTGTTATGTATGTCAACAGCCATATAATTGCATGACATAACAATGTGATGGAAAATGGTTGATACTATTTGCTCCTTTAATTGTCTTTTCCCTACTTTCAGGCGACTAGCCCGCAAACTGGTGGCAGCTCAAAATCGACCAAGGATAGCAAATCTAGTCAGCAAGAAAAAGAAAAAGATAAAGATAAAGACACCCAAGAAGGATCTGGGCTGAAGATTGCAGGACCAGAAGGAGAACTTGTAGCAGGTTCTTCTTCATTCATTCACCTCTTGGTTAAGAAATACTAACTGTTCTTGGTTCCCCTACCATGGAAGCCCTTCTTTAGCTTGGTTGTCCTGGATTAAGTCCTTCTTCATTTGCCTCAGGGCGCAGTTAAAAAAGTCCTTGGCAGTGAATACACACATTAACACTTGAGCTACATGTGTCACCTTGACATTTCAGATGCAGTTAATGAACTTGTGTTCTAGATATGCTTGCGAGAAAGTTGGACCTTTTTGGTTGGAGTTAATGAAATCAAAAAAGAGAAATGGCTACTTATTTATTTGTTGTGCTCTGTTGAAGCTATTGTCATATATGCATTTGCTATGTCTAGAATGTTGTTGCAGAAGACCTCTGCCATTCTCTTTGCATTGTGGTGCGTGTCACTTCTTTAATAAGTTGACAATGTAAACTTGGTTGAAAAATGTATGTGCTGGTAGATAGATAATTCAAAAAAGTTGCTTATCTTTCTTTATGTATATACAGTCAGATTTCTTATGGAGTACTAACCTTTCTTTCTGCAGGATTTTTGTTGAAGAGGAGTGCGAAAACCAATGGTTGGAGCCGCAGATGGTTTGTCTTAAATGGGAAAACAGGAAAAGTGAGTTCATTAACTTCCAACAAATACTGGTAGAAGCAAATGCCTTTTTCAGACTTTTCATGAAATATACTTGGTAGTAGGTTTTTTCTTTTCTAGTAACTAATACTGTTCTTGCCTATTTGAAAAATCATTCTGGTTCGATTATCTTCTTTAGCTCTGTCTGCAAAAATCATAACCTTACACCATGGAATCCTGATAATGATCCAATTCAACTTCTTATTCCCCTGGTTGTACTAGTAATACATAATCGTGCATATTTTAGTCTTTTTTTTAAATAATTCGTTGAAGAGTTAACATGATAATAGTATAAAAAATATCTTACCAGAAAACTTTTGCTTTTTGTGACTTATTAGTGGATTGTTATATTCTGTTGCGTTTGAATCTTTATTGTTTGCTAAATATCATGACCTCTGCAGCTTGGTTACACGAAGAAGCAGGAAGAGAGACATTTTCGTGGTGTCATTACATTGGAGGTACTTCATGGCTATATGACATTTTACTGAGCTTTCTCATTTAGTCCTGAAATATGTTTAATAAGCCACAAGAGCCACTAAAGATGTTGGAAACCGGGGACTTCAAGTAAAAACTGAATTTCGTTGCTACTTATTGAGAAGCTATAATTAGAACACTAACATTTTTCATAATGAAGGGGACTTTAAGTAAAAACTGAATTTCGTTGCTACATGTTGAGAAGTTATAATTATAATACTCAACATTTTTCATAATGAATTGTTTTTGGCATAAAGCTCCATGACATCTTTTGGTGCATAAAATTGCTGATTTGATTTTATATAGCTGCAGAACTGCCTCTAAGATTAGCCTATCTTGTGATTTTGTTGTTGCAATTCTCAGGAATGTAATCTAGAAGAAGTTGCAGAAGATGAGGAAGCTCCTCCTCCTCCTCCAAAGAGTTCCAAAGATAAAAAGGCAAATGGTCCAGATTCGGGAAAAGTACCCAGTCTAGTATTCAAGATAACAAGTAGGGTTCCATATAAGACTGTCCTGAAAGGTACCTCAAATATTTCCTCCTCTTTTTGAAACTTACTGCAATTTTAATTTATAGATAACTAAGTCGAACTTCCCAATACTTGCAGCCCATAGTGCTGTTGTTTTGAAGGCTGAAAGTGCTACCGATAAGACAGAATGGATTAGTAAACTAAGGAATGTTATCAGTTCTAAAGGAGGTCAAGTGAAGGGTGAATCCGGCCCTCCATTGCGCCAAAGTCTTTCTGATGGTTCTCTTGTAAGTTCTTGAACTTCCTAGCACTGTAAATTTGTCCAATATTTATGTCCTTTAAGGTTGTTCTTATTGCTGTGCTTTAGCTGTATGATTCATAAAGTTTTAAATGTTTGGTTCATTTTAGTTTCTTTCTGTTTGTAAATTACGACTTGCATAGATACATGTGCTCATTTTTTTGAAATTTCATCTAGGATACAATGACCAGAAGACCTGTCGATCCAGAAGAAGAACTTCGATGGATGGCTCAGGAAGTGCGTGGTTATGTTGAAGCTGTTCTTAATAGTCTTGCAGCCAATGTCCCGAAGGTCGGATATATGATAGTAAAAAGATTTTTTTATACTTAATAAGAGGAACCACCTTCTCACCGATGATGCATTTGATTACAGGCAGTTGTTCTTTGTCAAGTTGAGAAGGCAAAAGAAGATATGCTATTTAAGCTATACAGCTCTGTCAGGTTAGTCTCGATTCATGCACTCAATGGTGGGTGATGCTTTCAAAAGCTTGTATTTCTTAGCCACGACAAATTCACATGGAAAGATTAGAGAATACCCACTAGGACCCGCCTTGTAAAGCTAGTTCATAAATATATATGAGCATTCATCTCTTGTTAAAACGATTTGTGCATCTTATGGTTTTCTTTGTGTTCATAACATGACTTGTCTATTTCGGAATGATAGTGCTCAAAGCATGGCAAGGATAGAAGAGCTGCTCCAAGAGGACCAGAATGTCAAGCGGAGGAGAGAGCGTATCCAGAAACAATCCTCTATTCTTTCCAAGCTTACTAGGCAACTCAGTATTCATGATAATCGGGCTGCCGCTGCATCCAGCTATTCAAATGGTGTTGGTACAGGTAAATATATCATTATTATCAGAAGTGTGTATTCTTCAAAGTTTGACATAACTATGATATCCTTATTTTAATTTAGTCATTTCCAAGGACAGTAGCTTATGATGTCAACTTTGACAAACTTTTTTATGACCTCAATTTTAGTTTAATTTTTTAAATGTATTGCAACTTTTGCAAATTTGTTTAATTTTGTCTTGGATACCTGACTAGGCTCACTTGTAACATGTTCTTGAGCTGTGATGTCGAAAGAACGAAGCTATGATGTGAGAAGCATGTTCTAGGGACGAGCTAGTTTTAAATCATGGATTTTTTTTCCATAGCAACTAATATTTTCCTCCTTACATTTGAGCAGAAAGTCCAACCACTCCTGGCCCATCGTCCGGGGATGACTGGAGATCTGCATTTGATGCTGCGGCCAATGGTCCAAACTTAGCATATGGGGATTCTAGATCAAATGGGCACAGCCGTAGGAACAGTGATCCTTCTCAAAATGGTGATGCAAACCCTGGCGGCCGACGCACGCCTACCCGTTTGCCACCTGCTCCTCCATCATCTGGCTCTGGTTATAGATTCTAAGGTAAATGGAAATTTTGACAATCGATTCTTGCAATTCTTGTCGGGTGTTTGGTCAGTTTCTTGAGCTCCGATCGAGCTCTAAATCTTTGTTATAGTTGCCATTTGAGGATCGATCGGTAGACATTTTTGTATATAAAAATCCGGTTTATGTTTTTGCTTCCTGTCAGTTGTGTTTGCAGCTGATGAAGTTCTTGTGTATTGGTAGAACTCCTATGCAAAAAAACTGATCGTGAACGCTATATATGTAACATCTAAATTTTTTGGAAGAATTGTAATATTTTTTTGACCCAGTCCTCTTTCTTTTCCCTATAAAAGATGTATCATAACATTCTAGGATCGAAATATTTCTGCTACTATTTTGAATTTGAGGATTAACTCAATCGTATTATGTTTCGATGAAAGTGAAATAGAAGGTGAAATATGATAATGTAATTACGGTCAAGGAAACAAGCCGTTACGCTCAACTTGTATGAGGATTGGACGACTATAATCAACAAGAACCCACTTGCGGTGATTGATTGAAGATGAGTCCATGATTGAATTCATTGAATTTTAAGATGCAAATATTAAAATCTTTGTATACGTGACATTTTCTTTTTTCACAAAGTAAATGAGTAGAGGAAGATAATCATCATAGGTAGCTTTGACAATTTTCCATCCAATAGCTCGTTATTAACACTGATGTTATATTTCAACAAGCAACGAAGAATTTGTCAATGTTGAAGAGTTTTATTGTTCCTACTGATATATCTAAGATAAGACAGACATTTTGCTAGGCAGAAAAAATTGGTTGTGAGTATGTGAATTTTTATATTTCAAATTTGGGATTTTGAAAAATAAATTTTAATGATATTCATACAAAATATTGATAATTTAGTGATTCGATAAGAATAAGAAATCAACAAAATTTGGAAGCGAAGGTACATAAGCCCCTCCCCAACTCCATGTAGCTCCACCATTGTATATCGCATAATATAGACGAATATGTACTGCCATCCTCGTAAAATGAGTGAGATTACATGTTCAAATTAACCTTACAACCTCATCTCCAACTCCAAAGTTGCGAAAGATTAAAAAGTATTTTGTTAACTAATTAACTAATACTACATCTGTTCCATTCATAATGTTCCATTGATTTTGGACATGGAGATTAAGGAGGGCAAAATTGATGAGTGTAAGTTGGTGTGTCCCGCATGGGGTCACATGATTTTGTGTGTTATATTTTTGTCGAAAAGGGAATGAGATAATATGAGCGGGACAAACTATAAGTGAGACATTATGAATGGGACGGAGGGAGTATTAAATTAATTAGCGTGAAGAGCCATCGAGTTCCTAATTATAACATACTACTATTATGCAACTACTTTAAAAAAGATTCAACAATATTTTAACACTAGGACGACAACCTTCGAAGTCACTTAGTTAGATTGGATATAAAAAGTTAACAACTTGAATGTCACCTAACACCCCACCTAATTAGCAGCAGATCATTGAACAAATCATCATAAGTTGTCCTGTCCCATTCAGCCTCATTGCTTGATTTCTAAGATAAAATAAAGTAAAGTATAAAAATCATAGCTTTCGTGTTTCTCCACCAATTTATCTACAAACCTTCCCTCACTCACTCTCTCCCTCACACACACAAATACACTCTTCATTATTCGAATTGAGATCAAAGATGAGAGGGAAACCACAATACCCTGTAGTCAATCTGAAGACAATCTTGATATGTTTCTTCTTCCTTCTCTTCCTCTTCTTGATCCTCCGATCAAGCTTCCCCTACTCCCAACACACCCCTCTCCCGACTCGGGCCGCGAACTCGTCGAAGGGCGCCTGCCCCAACTCAGCACCAACATGCACAAAAATCTCAGCTTCCCTAGCCCACGCAGTAGTCCACTACGCAACCCTAAACATCACCCCACAACAAACACTCAAGGAAATCTCCATCTCCCTCAAAGTCCTCGAAAGGAAATCCCCATGCAACTTCCTTGTCTTCGGGTTGGGGCACGACAGCTTGATGTGGACGTCTCTGAACCACGGGGGTCGGACCGTGTTCCTAGAAGAGGACAAGGAGTGGATCGCGCAGATAAAGGCGCAGATCCCCTCCCTCGAGGCCTACCACGTGGCCTACGACACCAAGGTGGCGCAGGCCGACGCCCTCCTCGACCTCGCCTCCTCCGAGGATTGTAGGGCTGTGAGTGACCCGAGATTCTCCAAGTGCCCCCTCGCCCTCACCGGCTTCCCGAGCGAGGTCTACCACGTCGAGTGGGACCTCATCATGGTCGACGCTCCCACGGGGTTCTTCGACGGGGCGCCTGGCCGGATGGGCGCCATCTACACGGCCGGCTTGATGGCTAGGAATAGGGAGAGTGGTGAGACTGATGTGTTTGTGCATGATGTTGATAGGGTTGTGGAGGATAGGTTTTCAAAGGCATTGTTGTGTGAGGGCTACTTGGTTGAGCAACAAGGGAGGATTAGGCATTTCACTATCCCAACTCATAGGACTACTTTTGCTAAACCTTTTTGTCCATAGATATACTAGCTACCTCCTTTATTTTATATTTCTTTCCTCTTCTTTTCTTATCTTTGTTTCCTTTAATTCTTTTTGTTTGAGGGGTCAAGGCTCACACTGATTGAAAGAGATTTTCTCTTCCTATTATATATATCGTCAAATTATTAACGTATACTTCCCGTCCCATTTTTCTAGCTCATCTCGCTTTTCTTATTAGATTGTCTTATTCTTCTTATTTTATTTTACTTTTTGCAAAAATTAACACATAAAAAGTATATGAATCCCGTGTAGGTCATACCACTTCTCACTCATCAACTTAATTTTCTTAAATTTCATGCCAAAAAAATGAGGTAAGAAGAATGAGACGGAAGTAGTATATACTAGTAATTTGCCAAAATTGATGTTATTCATCCTTATAAAGTCCCTTATTGTATCGGATTATATAATTTGTTTTTGTACGTGTTTATACTTTATATAAGATAAATCCCTCAATAAATTCTCATATTAAATTAAGTATGCTTATGAACCTCCACATGACATGACCGCTAGAATTAGAGCAATTAAGGAATGCCCCTTCTTGAAATCATTGGGGAGTTCTATAAAATTGTCAAAAAACTCAAGGGCAGATGTGCAAAATTTCTGAGAGTACCCAATATGGCGTCGTATCGCCTTCTACCACTCTATCCATTATCATCATCATCTTCTTCTTCTTCCAATTTCCGCAAACAGAGAAGAAAAACAGAAAAAAGCTCAAATTAATCTCAATTATGGCGAAAGGGAAGAAAGAGCTGCTGTCATCGGCGCCATGGAGAGCGGGCCCACAAGAAGACGATAAATTCCAGGACGCGAAGATGAAGGTGACGTCACAGCCGGGTGCAACACCCAAAATGCACGTCCCTGGGAAGAAGAAGTTCGGCTCGAAAACCGACGCCGTTGGCGAGGACTCCCTCACTGAAATAGACCCCGAGCTGCGCTACAGCTTCCAGCGCAATTTCCAGGTGAATTCAGAGAAGCCCTTGCCTTGCCTATCCATTTTTCATGTTTTTCAGTTAGTTTTTGTTCATTTTGCCCTCTTGTCACTTTTTGGTGTATGTTTCCGGGTTA
This sequence comes from Salvia sclarea, assembly GCA_036873715.1. Lineage (NCBI taxonomy): Eukaryota > Viridiplantae > Streptophyta > Magnoliopsida > Lamiales > Lamiaceae > Salvia > Salvia sclarea. The sequence goes on from JAYJMF010000030.1 coordinate 237,176, forward strand.
AGTTTTTTCTGGTTGTCAGTGTGGATATGATGATAAATTGTGATCTTAGAAGAGAGAAAGGTACAACCTTTGGTGCGTGAGGGACGATGGTATGCTGCTTCTGTTTGTTTTGGCTGTTAACGATTTGCTATCCCTCTTCACTTCTTTCTATAAAATAGCTAGAAATTTCAAGCTCCAAACAATGCGCACAAGGTGTTTGAGAAAATGACACTGATTGATGATTAGTCCCTTCTTCTGTATTGTAGTTTGAAGGTGTGAAAGATCAATTAGATTCGATAATGCTCTTTTTTCTAATCACATTTTTGTTGTTCTAAAATAGGCCAATGCAATTCTTTGATCACATTTTACGACTGTGCTGGAGGACACTAAGAATGTTAACTAGTGTTTGGTGATAATATGTTGCAGAGATGTTTGATGATAAGGTCTCAATTTACTTTTTTTTCGGGAAGACTGAACGATCATTCAATTTTGTAGTGCTATTTCTTGATTAGAAGTTCACATCTCTAATATGCTTAGCTAAGAATGTTATCTAGTTTTTGAGGAAGATGCGTTGGGAGATAATTAATATTGAAAATGCTCTTGATTATTGGTGATAAGGTCTCATTTGCTTTAAGTTTGGGAGGCGTGAGCAATCAATTGATTCTGTGATGCAATTTTCTTAATCAGAAGTTTGTGATTCTGATACGGGCCAAAGCCTTTGCTTTGGGGATTATGTATGCTTCTTATTCTTGAGAACGCTAAAAAAGATGTATCCAGTATGCGTCACAAATGTCAACCGAAAGTGTCTTGAATTTTAGCAACTTGCTTTAGCTATCGTGATTCGCTATCTTTCTTCACTTCTTTCTACAGCAAAGCATCACTTAAATTCAAGACACTCGCATTGTTCTATTGTGTGTAATTAGCTTGTGTAACAAGGCATTTCTTTTTGCTGAAATGATGTATGCTGATATCTATTAGTAGCACCTTCCGTACAAGAAACATATGAACTCTTTCGTTATCTGTGGATACAACCTATTGTTGCTGTTTAATTTCATGTCGTGATGTTCCTGGTGAAAATCAGTGACGAAAGAAGTTCTCTCATGTTTCTGCAGTTCCTTCAAAACGTCTTCAGCATTGATACGATTGTCAAGCCCCTTCCTCCAACCATGGCATACAATGTCTCACGCAATTTGTCCTTCTTCACAAGGATCTTCACACAGTTCTTTGGTACATTTCAGTCTCCTTTGCACTATCATCTTGCCATATTCCTAGTTGCATTCATTTCATGGATCAATCTCGTTTTATTTATGTTTAGTCCTGTTTGACACTCAAACCAGAGGGGAAAGCATGAGAAAGAATGAGAAAAACTTGTTCTATTGAAACTGATATTATCATAACTCTGCCCTTTGCTTGAGCAGATCCTGATGGTATAGCAGATGCACAGAAATCACTCGGATTAGGTCAGGAAGAAAAGGCTCGTAAAGTTCGTTGAGCAATTGATATGTTTTTTTGGTAGAACACTCTGCAATTCTTGGTCATAGAAAGAGCTCTACTTTCCTTGATGTTTTCATCCAACTTATACAGCTGCTGCAATTTTAATCAGCTTTTTGTATTTTCATTGATTTGAGGATCATGAATGGTGAACTTTTCGGCCAAATATACGCAATATTGCAAACTATCAGTCATTTCAAAGTATCTAAACTACATGTAAATATAGAAGAGATGAATTTTATGGATCCCTATTGTGGTGAACCTCCACGCCAGTAACCATAACTGCTCATTCCACATTCCGAGAGGAATTTCTCATAGTCACCTTCTAGCTTGTTATAAGCATGCGACGTGTCTTCAGGGTGAAACTGCTCCTTGTCGTCTGGCAATGGCTGCAACAAAGTTTTGAACGAAAAAAATCTAAGAATATATAAGTGTCTACTCAATGAAGTTGACAGAGATTCAAAAGATAGCCCTCACAGAAGCAGTGGCTTTGATGAGGGAGATGTTTGTACTTACATCAGAATCAGGTGCAGATTCAGCATCCACTGACTCTGGATCCCTCAAGTCACTCAGAGCAGTTCTCCATCGCGCACTATTAGGTGATTTATGTGCAGTTTTGTGCCTCGACATTTTGGCTACTACCTTCTTAAACACTACCATTATACATCCGATGCAAAGGGCTACCGCAGCAACCAGAACTGGAAAAGAGCCTGCGGTCTTAGCCTGATTGTAAGATTTACAAAGTTCGTTTAAGTTGAAACTATACTTTCCACATAACTCTGCAAGGGGACATATCACTTTCTAGACCAGAGGATGCAAAGTTTTTCAGAAGTGTCCCACACTTTCCATAATACACAAGTAAAGAAGAAAAATTGCAACGGAAACGCTTACAATGGGGAATTGATGGAATGGGATGGTGAATATCTGATTCTTCCATTGTCTGATATGAAATCCTAACCGAGGAGATCCATTTGGGAATAGATGTCGCTCAAAATCGCACTGATACGCAGATACGTCACAATCATAAGAAAATCGAAGTGAAGTAGATGGAAGCAAGAACATCATTTAGAAATTGATGCTCACAGATATCACTCATACATTTTATTCAAGAGTCAAGACATCCATTTTTCTCTGTGACAGTATAGGAACTAATTTTTTTTTCTAATGTTTATCACAGCAATAAAAGGTCGTGAAGCTAAATCATGTAACAAGGCCACAAGATTTTACTAGGCAATGTTCTTAGGCCGCGAGGAAGATATGAAATCAAAAAATTGTGAAACTGAAAAGAACAGAATAGGCACGAATCTGCTGGTGACAACATCTACAAGCTACAAGCTCTCAAATTCGGCATTCTAATTTTTCTCAAGGGTTATCACATTCTGAGAAATGTTTTAAAGCTACAGGCAATGTTTCATCAGGCAGATAATAATTCAAGAAAATATAGACAACAAATGAGCAACAATGAGAATAGAAATGCTCACCAACTGACAACACTCAGCTACAGCGGAAGGGATTTGGAGACGTTGGCCTTCGAAAACGAGATTAACATCAGCAATCTCCTTATTAGAGTCAGCAATTTCAAGAACTGGCACCCCATACAGTTTTGAAATTGAAATCAGAGTTTCACCCCTACCACGTTAAAAACCCCAAGTAAATATCAGGTAGCTATCAAATGCAGCTACAATGTTCAACCACAAAACACAGCAACCTATACAAATACAGCCATGATATAGATATAAAACTCAAAGAAAACTAAAATATTGTTGAAATGCAGTTCCAATGTTCAAACGCAAATAATCAGAAACCTTAAAGAAAGCTAAAATCTTTATCAAATGCAAAGAGCTCAAAAAACTTCTTAAATGCAGTTTAAATGCTCAAGTACAAAATATAATAACTGTAAACAAAATTCAGAGAATGATTCAAGAAATCTTACTCTTTAACTACATGAACCAAGATTTTCTTGCTCATGAGATGGCCCTTCCAAGTAATCCTCTGAATATTAAGCTTCCATCTCTGTGACAAAAAGCCCACAAACAATTAGCTCACATTTTCACAAACAACCAAATTTAAATCCCATTAAAATTACTTAGAAATCCCCTAAATGCATGAACTCGCAAGTTGCGAGAAAAATAACCCAATAATTTTGCACTTAAATTTCCATGAACCATACAATTAAACAACGAATAAAAAACTAAGTGAAGCGAGAAAAATACATGAGAAAGTAAAGTAAAATGCTTGGGAAAAAGAGTAGACGGATTGAAGATGGATGTTGGAAGAGAAGATTGGGTGAGCTTCAGTTCCATTGATCATAATTTTTTTCTTTTTTGGTTTTGGTTTTGCCTCATCATCAGTCGGAATCACGAAACAAACAGAGTGTTAGCTGTTGCACAAGCACAAGACAAGATGATGAAAGTGACCCAATCATTTGGGCCTCCACTAAAATAGGTTGTGGGCTTTAAGCCCAATAATGTCGGGCCTATTGGCAGACTTATTCCGTTCACATTTTTTGGGCCTAAAGGGCAATTTCAGACACTGCCACAGTAGTGATATATATGAAATGTCATTTCAGACATATGATCTAACGTCCAACATTTCATGATTCACGGACAAATGAGAGTGTGGTCAAATTAACTTCACTCACTTTTACCAACAAACACAACACTCACCATCACGAGATTTGACCTCTCCTCACCGCTGATTCTGCCATAAACACAACCAAATTTTTACATCTAAAAAGAGAACTTTTCCAATCACTTTTTTCATCACGGATTCCAACATCTCAAACCCAAGATGCCAAGAATCTCAATATAAATAAACACGAAGAACAGAACACCCTCAAAAACTAAAATTGCAAAAAATGGCTACTTTTGGACAATGTTCCATGCTTATTTTCTTGTATTTTGCAGCTGCTGAGGGTTGCAATAAATATGGATGCTCACAAGTAGCAGGCTTCTTCATATTTGGAGACTCATTAGTTGACAATGGCAATAACAATGGCATGTTGACTCTTGCCAGGGCTGACTACAGCCCTTACGGAGTCGATTTTCCGCAGGGCGCCACCGGCCGTTTCACCAACGGCCGTACATTTGTCGACGTCTTAGGTACTTTTCCAACTTTTACCCTATCATCTGCAATTACATATACTAATATTCTTATTCTATTTTGCGCAGCTCTGCTTTTAGGCTTTCCTAACTTCATCCCTCCCTACGCCCAGGCTCGCGGCCGAGCCCTGCTGCAGGGAGCAAATTACGCGTCCGGAGCTTCTGGAATACGAGATGAAACAGGAAATAATCTGGTATCTACATATATACCCCTATATATATAATTATATAAGTAGGTTTGTAACACTGAAACTGATGTATTGCATGCAGGGCGATCACGCGTCGATGAACCAACAAGTCTCAAACTTTGCCAAAACAGTGCAGCAACTAAGGAGATATTTCAAAGGAGAGAATGCGAGCAACAGCCTCTGCAACTATCTGAGCAAGTGCATTTTCTACTCTGGTTTAGGCAGCAACGACTATCTCAACAACTACTTCATGCGCGATTACTACACTACCGGCGTCGAATACACTCCCGCAGCCTACGCAGCTTCCCTCCTTCACGATTACTCCAAACAATTAAGGGTAATTCGTTGCAACATATATATATATATCCATCTTCTCCTCATCACATATATATATATATATATATATAAGATGTTTTTTTGTGTTGTGAGTGTAGGAGCTCTAATATTTGGGGGCCAGGAAGATAGTGGTGGCCGGCGTAGGGCCCATTGGTTGCATACCTTATCAGCTAGCAAGATTTGATGGAAACAACGGTAGTAGATGCAATGAGGAGATCAACAGCGCCATCTCCCTCTTCAACACCGGCCTCAAAAGGCTGGTTGGCAGCTTCAACAGAGGCCGCCTTCCCGGGGCTAGATTCGTCTACCTCGACTCCTTCCAGAGCACCCAGGATTTGGTTGATAATGCAAAAACATATGGTAATTCTAATACTAGTACTACTTGCTTGAACATATATAATTCTTGTGTAGATTAATATGTCTTTTTGTGTGTGGAATAGGATTTGAAGTGGTTGATGAGGGATGTTGCGGCGTGGGGAAGAACAACGGGCAGATCACTTGCCTCCCGCTTCAAATGCCCTGTGACGAGCGCGGTAAGTATATATTCTGGGACGCGTTTCACCCGACTGAGGCCGCCAACAGCATCCTCGCCAAGAAAGCCTACAGTTCTAAGACGAAATCGCATGCATATCCTATCAATATACAGCAGTTAGCTACTCAGTAGCACCGCAAGTTTTTAAATTCCTGCTTTCAAACGTTCATGTAATTCTGGACGTTTTCATTTATCGCAAACTGTCCATTAAACTGAAATATGATCAATCAATTAAACACAACTTGGCTCTCTCTTACAACACGTACATGACAAGGAAAAATCAAAGACGAGCAAGTTGCTCGATATTATAGGGATAAGCAACATGAGTGCCTCCGCTGAATGCCTTCCTCCCAAACAAGACGTTTACGGCCTCTGTAGGGTGAAAGGCGTCCCAGAAAACGTAGCGATTCCTATTAGGGCACGGGGTCTGCATCGGGAGGCAGGTTATCTGGCCTCTGTTCCGCCCAATGCCACAGCACCCGCGGTTCACCACACTGAAACCTACACACAATCAAGATTAATTTTGATCCAACAAAAGAGATTAAATTCATTGATTAAGTACCATATGATCTGGCGTTAGCGAGGAGATCCTGGAACATGTTGTGGATGTCAATGTAGGAGAATCGGATGCCGGGGAGATTAGTGAGGAGGTTGTTTATCATGGCCTTGGTGTTGGCGTTGAAGGGGAGAATGAGCTGGTTAACCTCCTCGGAGCAAACTCCGTTCCTGCTCTGTGCAAGGATGCTGGGAATGCAGCCCATCATGCCTAATCCAGCTATCACGAACTTCCTAGCTCCCAGATTGTACAACCTCTGCAGCCGAGCCCGAGAATAAAATGAATATAACTTATTTTGAATCTTGAAATGGATTAGTTATATTGGTTTGGATTACTGACAGTGAGCTGCTGGGTGTATTGCTGAACTAGGAAATCTGCATATTGCTGGCCGTTGTATTGATTTTTGGTGTCGTAGTTGGGCATGAGGTAGTTGTTGAGGTAGTCGTTGCTGCCCATTCCGATGAAGAAGATGCACCTCGACAGCTCCTGCGCCATCTCCGGAGCTCCCAGCCGCCCCGTCAGTTGATCTAGACTGTTCTCGAAGTTTCTGATCTGCTGGTTGAATGGGATTCGACTCACCTGCACACCACACATCCTCACTTTTTCTATTTTATTTCATCACCACTTTGATTTAATTTGCATGTAGGAAAACTGACAAAATTTCTTCCGGTGATGTCTAGAATTCCAGCAGCAGCCGAAGCATAATTAACTCCAAATCTCATTTGATTGGCGGAAGCCTGGGAGTAAGGAGGGATCAACGGAAGTCCAAGCAACTCAGCTGCAGCAGGTACAATCCAATTAATCATTGAAATTGAGAAATTAAAAAGACAATAATGGGATAGCAGGTAGGTACCGATGGTGTCGACCATGGTGTAGCCGTTGGAGAACCTTCCCGTGGGGCCGCCGTTGAAATCGATACCGTAAGGTAAGTAGTTGGCCTTTGCAAAAGAAGGCAAATTATTGTTGTTGCCATTGTCGATCAAAGAGTCACCAAAAATGAACATGGCTGGCACCATTGCTCTTCTTCTTCCACCATTTCCATTTGCAGCTTCATCTCCTTGCCCCCAACTAAAACCTGCAACATTTCTCACCACTCAGCCATCTACAATATACATCAGTCTCTGTGTGTGTGTGTGTGTACAATTAACTAACCTGCATTGTTGGCAGTGAAGGCCAGCAAAATCACAAGCAGCCTGCAAAAGTTCAGGAAACTATCAGCCATCTCTCTTGATGATGAGTGTGTGTGAGAGATGGTGGTGGAGTGGACTGGGAGGGGTTTATGGGAGGTGACAGAGGGTTTAATAGGTGGAGGAAGGCGGTGGTTGGAGGAGTAGTAAATATTCTCACCTGTATACTAAATACTGTGCTTCAAATATTTTTATTGCCTCTTCTTTTATTTTATTATTTTTTTCAGATGCATGGTTTCTCAATTCTGAAATATTTGGAGAAGATGCATGCTCACTTGTTTATGATAAATTCTTAGTAATATTGTTGTATAACATGTTTTATTTTTATTTTTTGAGAAATTATTAATAAGAATCAAATTTAAATAATGATAATCGAATTTTATGTTGATTAATACTTTCATATCCTTTTTTTCTTAATTAAAATATTTTTTCCTTTCTTTGTAACATATCTCAAGACCAATGAAATTAATTAACAATTTCTCATCTAGATTAGCATAGTAGGAATTAAAATGTTTGCTTTTTTTTCTTGTTATGTGCGTTAAAATAAAGGGGCTATCTTTACAGTTAGAAATTTAGAATAAAGCATATAAAATGACTTGTGATTGGTTTAACGAACTATTATAGCATATATTAATTACTTTTTATGATATAAAGAACAACACCAAAAAATCAGTTAAAAATGGCCATATTTGTTTATAAAGGAGATACAAAATAAAGGGATTAAGATGCACATTTTAGTCAGACCAAATATAGCTTATTGTCGTGTTGTTGACAAACCCTGCTCAATTATTTGATAACTAAGTACTGTATAACTAGATTGCTTGTTTTGGTTAAGAAAAAAGAAACAATATTAGAAATAGAAGGACTATTAGCATACTAATGTAGGCATAAACGTATTTATGATCTTTGCTACCTATTAATTATGCCCAAGGTTTCACCACTTTTGCAATAGTGTCACACGGCCCAATTTTTAGTCGCCAGGTAGTCAATGTGGTTCACCGGCTTGTGACATGTATACACGCATTCGCCAGCTAATTCAAAATGATGTTGTTTACTAAAAAAATCACAAAAATTCCCAGTTAGATTAATTAGGACATCGTCTTACCTCATTAATCTGGCCTGGAAAAGTTGTTTTGTTTTTTTTAAAGAAAATGTCATCGTTTTCGGTTTTGCTCATGCAGCTGGTCCTTGACTCAATTTTAAAGTCAACTCAGAGATACGTACGTATCTTTAGTTCATCGTTGTATTTTCTTTTTCAATGTTTTAATTTATCGTAGTCATTATTCGTAAATGCAAAATAAAACACACATCCAGATTCAAAAGACATTAATGTTCATCCATATTGAGATTGTCTTTCTGAAAGTCAACGCGTCAACTTAATGTTCAAAACACATCTAGATTCAAACTGTATCAATGAAGCAGCAAAATGGAAAGTGATTGGAAGTTGTTGACGGCTACGTTTCCGACATGAAAAACAAAACAAAACTAGTATAAAGCAATTACTTCATCTCCAATCTTGACCAACTACTTTCGAGTTCAATTTTTGAATTTTCATTTATATTTTTCACATTCCACTTCATTCAATTCTGGCATGGGGGTGTTGGGTTAGTTGCCACTTAGGTTGACATAAATTCGGTACGAATTTCAAAATGGCCCGATTTTCGAGGATTAATTAATTGCATAAAATCTTTATCCAGGAAGAACTCCATTAATAAAATTATATTTTTCTTTAGTTTAATGGTGATTACATCTATAATAACTATGGTTTCATATTAACACTTATAAAGATTTTGTTCATAAGATAGAAGTTTAGAGTCTTATTTTACGCTGAAGTATATTAAAAAAAATCAGGATGATTGTAGAATTCATACTTGAACTATATTAGTTAGAAATTATAGCTGTTGCAGTTTCGTTTTCAAAGTAAAATTGAAATTAGTGTTACATCGAACCTTAATTAAATGATAAATGATGTGACAAAGCGAACCTTAAATTAATGATAAACCAAGGAGAACATTCACTAGAGCTATCAGATAGCATATGCATGCAGCTTTTCATATTGTAGGAGAAAAATATATCCAGTGCACATAATATTTAGTTACGAATATGAATCCGGTCTTCCGGTCTCTATATCCATACAAAGTATAGTATCCATCTTAATACAAACTAACGCTGAGTGACCATTTATGAACGTAACAAAAATCTTCAACGTTCACATGCAAGTTGATTTAATTAAAATAAAACAAAATAAGATGGAATATACATCATTACAAACCTATGAAATCTCGAAAAATGAAAGCAGAATAATCAGTTGTAAGAAGCGAAGATTGGTTAATACAGTAGAAAAAATTGCAACCTGCATGAAGCATCTAGAGAGGTGCATTATGGCTTCCATAATTTCATGGTGCAGTCTTCGCCATACGAGGCGATAAGGTTTATATGGGGATGGTGAGTAATGCCGATCACATCCTTCTCATGTACCTGCCAATCAACCGTCAATTCACTTATTGTCCAAGCGACACAATGGAAAACAAGCTCGAAGAGTTTGGATAAAACTCATATTATCCCCCTCATCCCAAATATATAGATGGGGACCATAGCCTAATTGCTGGAAAGAACATCAACATTTGCCCAAATTTGCAATTTTCACGTAAATTTACAAGCATTGCTATTATATATAGCACGACTTTTTTTTTTTTTCAATTACAGCAATCTTAATCTTCTAAGTAATAAAATCGGTGTGAAAAATTAGGAATGTCGTAATTGCCCCAAAAGAAGCCTAAGTCAGTGCTGTAATAGCAATGTTTCAAAAGTTGTGTAAAATGCCGGAAAAGAATGCTTATAGAGCATGGGAAAATAAGAAATATGCTGAAAGTTGGCAATACTCGAAAGCAACTTACCTTCATTAGATGTTCTAACTTGCCAGATTGATAACTGAAGCAATATAAATTTCTGCACACAATTTTGGGTAAATTAGTGAACCAACTTTAGAGAAGGAGGGAAAAGGTGATACAACATATACTAAAAATAAAAAAAGTACTCCTCTGTCCTGCGAGAGTTGGCCACTTTACACTACTTTTCAACTCTCCTAAGATCCTGTGCCTAAAAGAAATGAGCCAACTTTCGCAGGATGGAGGGAGTAATAGCACAGAGCAGCAAAATGCCGAAACCCCATAATTAATTCTCAACGGGCTGATGCAATTTAGACATGTTTCTGAGATAATATTACCTCTTATAGCCCCTTGATAAATGAAGAGAGAATAGAAGGGAGTAGGAGAGGGGGTGCGACTTTAGACAAAAAGAGTTTGGTCGATTATTACCCCTAAAATTACTCCCACTAATTTGTCTTGAATAGAATCATGCACAACAATTTCACTATTAGAGAGTTCTCCTGACAGAAATTCTTACTAGACAAGATCTGCAATGCATGAGAGAACCTACTAAAGAAGTCAATTTTCAGGTGGTGATGTGCGTGTGCAGTCAGTCGCATGCAAAGATACATGAGCTGTAATTAAAGAAAAAGATGCACTTCATTTTCAGCCTACCTGTCTTCGCCGACACAATAAATCCACTCCCCTTTGGTTGATACACAAGCCGCCATGAAATCTCCTCCTTCTCTTTTACCAGATGAGAAGCTTTTGACAACCTTCAACATGTTTAATGCAGAATATAAGCAAGCTACATAGGTTTTGATCCCTCGCTCAATACCATTCACAACATAATTTCTTTTGCAAATCAATCTATTCTTATACAAAGTACATTCAATGGTGTTTAACACCCCTCTCTATTGATACAACTCATGAGATGGTCATAATCACTCTATGATTTCAAGGAAAAAGCCGACTTCACCATATAAGAACCAAAGAAAATGTCAAGAAGCAATATTGTATACCTGCCCTTGGAGAGTCATAATGTATATTGACGACGTCTTATTGCACACAACTATGTGATCGGAATTTTTGGGGAAGAGATGAACAGAATTCACGGACGCATCACCTCCCTGTAGCATATAAGATATAGACAGTAAATAAAAAAGTGTTCAAAATAACTGAAAAACAAAAATACTTATAATAAGCAATATGTCAAGCTTAAACTACTAACAACATAAGTACCCGTAGTGGAGGTGGTGGCTTAAACGTCTGCAAACAATCTGTAGTCTTCACATCCCAAACCTATATATCATTTAGGCATGCATTACAAACAGGATGTCGGAAAATCCCAGAATAAGTAAAAATTAAGGTTACATACTTTCACAGTGCAATCACTGGATGCAGTTATGATACGGGAACCATCAGCTGTAAAGATGGCACCATTAACATAAGATGAATGACCACGGAACTCTTTCAATATCTTCCCTGACTTCATGCCATGAATTCTGTACAAAATATGAAAATCAACAAGTGCCTATATGCATCCATACAAAGCATAATTAACATTCTTGAAAGTGGCCTTGAATGGAAAGAAAATCTTAAAGAGTTAAGATAAGAGAATGAGATGCCAACCTAGCAGTCGTGTCAAATGATGTACTCAGCAATTGGGTTCCGTCTCGAGAAAAGCTGACACTGGTGACACCTTCACCATGTGCGCGCTCAAGCCGGCGCAAGCACTGACCAGTTCGGATACGCCAAACCTATTACAAGTTTAAGTCCATCCTCTTTGATAAATACACGTCACATATAATGCAACGCGGCCTAAAGTATCTCCAATTAGAACAAGAAATTCGTGTGAGTATCTACCTTTATTTTTCCATCTTGTGATCCAGATGCAATCATCTCCGAGTCTCTACTAAAATCAACACACAGGACAGGATCGTCATGCATCATAAATGTTTCCTGCCAATGTATCACCAGTTAGTGCACGTTGTTACAACCAAGTCTACCTAAGCTATTGGCATTCATGACCATTATGGAGATTCTTGCCTCCATACAAAAAAATTAAAAAAAGATGCACACAAAGTGAGGAGAGAGAGAGAGAGAGAGAGAGAGAGAGAGAGAGAGAGAGAGAGAGAGAGAGAGAGTGCAACTCACATCAGCCTGGTACTGGAGATCCTTCTTCAGTTTCCCACTTATATGATCCCAAACCTGGAATGCACTACAATGAGCAATCGAAAACTTAAACTCCAACAGAATCATAAAATGAGAAACTCCAACTAATTACCTCAATAAATCCATCAACTGAACAAGAAACAAGGAATTGACCATCGGGAGAAAACCTAGCACACTCTGGATGACTTTTCTTCCCGAACTGCAGTCAATAAACTGTAACTAAGCATCTTGAAAGCAAGACCATATAGAGGTAATAGTAAAAATTAAGATACAAAAAACACTACTAAAATACATACTCCCTCCGTCCACCAAAGATATGCCTCAATTTCCTTTTTGGGATGTCCACAAAAAATATACCTCTTTCCATTTATAGTAGTAGGACCCACACAACTCTCAATATCAACCACATATTTAAAGTTACTTTTTCTCCACTCACACAATACCAACTTTTTTATTAAAACCCGTACCATCCAAAATGAGGCATATTTTTGGTGGATGGAGGGAATATAACTTATGAAAGCTACACCAGAATTCAAAATAGATATACCAGTTACCTTTATAGTGTGCCCAAGGGTCGTCGGGTACATATCTTCTACATCTTGTTTCATAGCAGCCGTACCTCGGAACAGGTCAAATTGTGTTCCAGGTGGCAGTAAACCTGACAAGTTAAAGAATGGTGTTACAGGACACAAATCCATGTAGATGGATTTACATTCTCATCCTATAATGCGATAAGAAGTGTTTTGGAGCCGCAAATTAATAAAGAAAGCTAGACTCCTCCCCCTTTGTTCTATACTAGCCTGCTTGGCAATTGTATTTTTAAAACGGCAAATAAGACAAGAAAAGATTGAACAGGACACAGTCCCTTTATCCGAACCTTGATGCTGCTGCCATTTTAAAGCCTGACCAATCAAAGCCATCAATCGTGAAGGTGGAACTACTGAAACTTCAGCTGCAACAGCTGAAAATGTAGTTGAAGGATGTCAGTAAGAGTGTACATCAGAAGAAACAGAAACTAAGACATACACAAAATTTAAAACTCGTCAAGACCTGGCTGCCTAACGATTTTCAATGCAGTGATTTTACATTGTTTATTCTTCCATTGCTAAATAAAAAAGTTTCTTTGGAAGTCCTAGGAATTCAGCTGCAGTGACCAATGACCACAGGAGAACTACTCCTACTAGTTTGCAGTTCAAATTTAGTGCAAGTTCAAAGACAGAAGACAGCAGGAGGAGCGAATAAACACTAGAAAACTTCATCATGGGTGGAAAGTATATAAAATGAATATGATGAAACAAGAGTAAAGTGAAAAAAAGATCAGAATAAAACCTTGAGCTATTTGAGCACGTCTTTTCTCTTTTGTAGAGTCTTGATATACCTATAAGTACAACATAATAGATATTATTACTTTAAAAAAATTACGAAGAACACAAATAAAAATGAAAAAACAAAGTTTCCCAATTTATGGGAAAAGGCAAACATTCCAATTCACTAGAAAGTAGAAATGGGAAAGCAGGTCATTCAAATCAAGTAGTTAATTGATTATATCTAACAAAATACTAACTGGAAACACAGTGTGAAATGATCCACTTGCAAGAAGACCCCTCTCCTGAAGAAGTTATCCTCAAAGTTGTCGAAGCAACTAGATATTCTTGGAGGGGTGGGGGGATGTTCATATGTTTACTTAAAATTCTGATGCGCCTACTTTCTTAGGTGAAAACCAATGCCAAAGATAGAGACAAGAAAGCCTTGAATCCTTGATAACAAGAAGCTACTGCTCTTACCTCATTTGGGTCAAAATAAGTCCGAACCAATAGATGCTCAAGTCGTAAGTATCTTTCTGGTTGTTCTTGTTTCATGACACCCATCACCTGAGTTTGTCTTAGAATTGCACGGGCAGTATCAATCTCCCGAAGTTCTATCATTTCTAGAACAATCTATAAACAGGGGGGAAAGAGAGAAGAATTACAAATTTTAAAAGAATGAAGAACGGAATCTTTAAAACAATATTGATGGAAGATGCTTTCACATGTATATGACTACCTGCTCATATAGATCTTCTAATTTTTTCCTTGGAAGTTTAAGTTGGGCAACTTGAGGCAAGATTGCATCCCACCTCCCACTATTAATATCAGCAACAAACGTCTCGTGGCTGTCCACTGTATTTAGAGAAACCTGACACTCATTCTGCAGTGTTTGAAAAGTCTGATGCAGGGAGTTCTCTTTGCAGAATTGGAGTACAATCTTGATAACACTACAAAAAAACAACCAGTATAAAGTTTGCATTCGTGACTCTAGGTAATATTTTAGCCCTCAAATAAAATTTGATGAAAGTTAATATCAGTTTTACACAGCAGAAGTGAAAAAGAGGAAAGATCAGAGATTGCATGGTAAACCAAATGGCAAATGCTCGATGAGGGGCATAAAAATGTTTCAGTAAAATCGTTCAAGTATAATGGATAACGTTTGACAAAAGTATATAGACGCAACTGTGCAGCAGATAGCAAGATAGATCTCAGTCCGATTGAAAATAAAACAACATAACCATTTGAAAAGCAATATTGAAGTAAAACATCATAGAAGGGGGAGATAACACTTGAGCATGACAGAGGAGAGCTCAAACAAGACGAAGCCCCCGGCATTGCATATAAGAGCTAATGCTCTCGGTCATTGATCAAACATCAATAACCATTGTTCTTTTCTGGAGCTTCACGAACATTGCAAGAAAAACAGAAATATAGCCAATTCACAAATTCGAGCTAACTTCCTGAATATCCCTCCAGCTCAGAATAAATAATCGATCCATAATAAACCCTAAGCCTTTCAAAAAGTTCGGATTTTTTCGTGCTCTTCCAATTTTAAACAAAATGGGTAAAGTAAATAAACGAAAGGATGCATGAACTGAAGATACAAGAATACATGCGTGTAGAAGTTCAGCAATTGAATGAGAAGGCGGGCAAAGCTTACTCTCGAGCTTCGATTTCCAGCGTCGAAGACATGGCGTAGTGTTTGAGAATGTGGTAATTGCTTAAACCCTAGTACTCAAAATTGTAAAGGATTTTGCCCCAAATTTGTTCGTGGTGTGTGTGTGTGAGAAAATCTGTGCTGGCGCGCGTGAGAGAGAGAGGGTTCATGTGCAGAGTTTTTTATTTATATATTTGATATTTTATAAATAGAAGTGTGCTATAATCATAGAACTAAACCGATTAAATGCACACAAATAATCTTCCTCTATTTTATTTTTATTTTTAAAAAAGAAAATATTGAGTACGACCATTTTATCGGCCGAAATCTATATCATAATTTAAGTTTAGATTGGATATTGACTCATTTTAATTTGGAATTTGGATCTATAATAAAATATCAAACAATTATGTTTGTTTTATATAGGTTTAATTACCTATAAATATATGAATTTTGTTAAAATTTTGGTTTTTAACCAAAACTATTATTTTGGTAAAAAAAAACACGAACTTTGTAAAATTTTGGAATTTAACCTAATTCCAAAGCTCGTTGACAAATAGCTTGATTTTTCGAAGTCCGATTGATGATCTGAAACTATTGTTAGAAAACTCTCGACGATAGCTTTATAATGGTATATGACACATAAATCAAAATACTAACAAAATTATATATAGATATAAATTTCCAGGAAATGACTTTGAAGTCGTTCTCCGACCATTTTCGGTGATTGAAAGCTAACAACACGGGTACTAATAGAAAGGCATCGTCGAGAGCTTTCGGACGGTAGTTTTGGATTATTAATCGAACTCAAAATAATCAAGTTGTTACCTAATAAATTTTAGACTTGTATCAAATTCCAAAATTTTGTAAAATTCATGTATTTTCTGACCAAAATAATAGTTTTCGTTAAAAACCAAAATTTTAACAATGTATTTATAGGCAATTAATTCTTTTATATATTTACAATAAAGTCACCCTATTTTGAAGTTAGGGTGCACGAATATTATTTGTTGATTTTGTTTATGTTTAGATAACATTGATAGATAACAGTAGCATTCTTTGGAGGAATTCAGTAATTAAAATATATGGAGCATTTTTTTCAATGTCGCTTATACTTAAATAACGTTCTATATGAAAAAAAATATAGTATTAGCATTTTTTGGGGTAATTAAGCTTGGGATCGAGGTCTAGAGAGATTAGAGATAGAGCACATGTTGGTATTCTGTTTAATTCTAAATTCAAAACTTTTACAATTAAACTATTGTCATTTTTATACATTCATGAAGTTGTAAATTTAGTCATCATGATTTTAATTAAAGTAAAATTATGAAACAAATTTTTAATTGCCTACCCAGTTCAGTACCGAGAAAATGGGCATTCTCGTGATTGGGAAACAAATTCGATTTATAAGGTACTATTAATCTGTGTGTTCATTTTTTTGAGAAAACTATTATCTGTGTGTTAAACATTCGTTACTACTATTATCTTTCAAACAATTCGTCAGCAACTTCTATTATTTCATTTCATTTTTGCTATACCTCCTATTTCATTACTTCAGCACTTTATATGTATATCCACAAGACATGCTTGCCCAATGCCAATGGGGCCATCGAAACAGCCGCCACAGTCCATCAACTGTATTTATTGGGCCTGAGCCCATTTTCCAAAGGTGACACACTTAAGCCCATTTTACTACTTTCTCTAGACTACTTGGTTTTTATGTATCGAGATCTAATTAAATATTAGTGAAGATTCACTAAATACGAATTCATTCGATCGAAATTTAAAAGGTATTTCAAGAATAAATACAAAAGCATTTGAGTATAAACGAAAATTTCCGAACACATTGTAGAATAGATAAACACAGTGGAAAAATAAATAAAAACAAAGCCTTACATAATACCACAAGTACAACTTTTACATAATGGTTCATTAGGTCTACACCTAATATAGTCCATCACTCGCAAACTAGGACAACGTGACTAGAAACACCATTTTTATTTCCTTACATTAAACCTTATAATAACAATATGCCCAAATAGTAATAAATAAATGGGCATATGCTAAACTAAAACTGGTATATCTCTTGATTTGGTATAGTTAGTGGGCACTGATTAATGTTAGTGGTTAGTGGGTATTGAAAGTTAGTCAGCATTGGTGTCAATTCAACCATCCCATACTGCTCATCTATCTGCACAAAATTAATAACATAAAATATTAATTAATTAGTAAAAAAGGTTTACAAAATTAGGTGCCTCTGACTAACAAGTGAGATACATACATAACCATTAAAATAAATATATACACACATACATAGTTAATGTACAAGAACATATATCACTCAAGTGGTGTCACTTAAGTGATAAGAATTCATTAAGTTCCATTTTTGATATACATGTCGATATAATTGTAGATTATATATACCTTCTCCTGCAGATGTTTGTTTGCTGCCTGAAGAATTCCTTCCTATATTCAACATGGAAATATGATTAAGTTTCAGTTTTTCTACAAATATAATATCTTAATAAGAAAAAATATTTATAAATTAATTCATTTTGGAAATTAATTAATTATCCAAATAATAACTGCAGTTTTATATTACAAAAATGCATTAGGGTAGTTTGTAATGAGGATTTTCGCAAACCTTATTCTTCAGCAACTGGATTTCTTGAGCCATGATGTCCATCTGTACCAAATTAATGTTAATTTTGAATTCATATTAAACGCATTAAATCAGAAAAAGTATGATGATATAATATTTCATGCATCTGTTAACACCGTTACATGTTAGTATTCCATTCGCTCATAGATTTTTCATCAATAAGTATTTGCATATATGATACTATTTACATAACATAACAATGAAATAAAATGCGAGAAGAAAATATTGCTACAGAAACATATATACCTTTGCAGAGCGGACCTGATAGATCCATGTCTCGAGATGCTTCTCAAGAACATTGAGCTCATTCAAAGTCATTGCACCTGGAGCTCCCCCTCCAGAAATATACCTAAAATTAACTCATTTTTCATCACAAGAGAACTCTATTTTTTTATTAAAGAAACCAACATAATTGAACACAAATGTAAGCATTTTGTGTAGTGTTTAATGATGCAATTAATTGTAGGAAAAGAAATAATATAAATATATATATATATATAATTTACCTTATTCCTTTCTGGAGAATCTCAATCTCATTCTTCAGCAGGTTAATCTCTTCTTTCAGTTCCTAAAGGGAAAATGCATTTGACTAAGATGTAATAGAGTAATTACTTTTTAGAATATTTATCATATAATTAAAATACATATTTAATTCCTTGCATGCAGTCTAAAATTCTGTTCAGTTTCACTTAATTATATATGTATAAATCTGATTATGTACAATTGTTTAGAAAATGTACTAATAGCTAAGGAGCGAATTAAGTTTTGAGTTTGTGGGAAGTACAAAATTAAAAAAGTTAGACTACTCTAAGTCTCTAACACTACTTAATAAATAGAAAAGTTAAGACCGTAGAACTCATAAAAGTTCGATAATAATTCAAAGTTCAAACATAAATTTATTTAATTAGCTAGATTTGATATATATCTGTCCTATGCTATGCATATATAAGTATTCAATATTCTTTTACATTTGTTCACAGATAGTTGCCCATGGAGTTTTGTCTCCAAAAAGCAGGAATAAGAGCTCACTTCTTGACAGCTTTGCATTTATTTATTATCTTAATTACTGTATCAAAAGATTATCACCAGAAAAGGCACCAGATTCTGTCTATAACATATATTTAAAAATGATTTCTCTGATGATTGTCGATCAACATATGATAATAATATTAAATTCTCTTGAGAGAGATATACGTACTACTTTGTAAATGATTATTGAGATATATATATATATAATAATTAAAACGATCAGAATCTAAGATCTCGAGGAAATATATTTAGGGTTGAGTTCACATACCATATACTCGTTCACTTGCTTCTCTTTGGGCTCTTCAGCTGGTATTTCCTTGCTATACTTTGCGTATTTGTCAATCAAACTTTTCATGCTTCTGCAATTTACAACCAAAAACAATGAAATAGAATATATACAAACTAATCTAGAAAAAACATGTACAAATGAATATTGAGGAAAATGACGAGATTTTGCATGTAAAAAAAAATCAAGAATTTTGTAATAAGCAAGATTTGATAGGTAGCTAGGTTTATTAATTTAGTCGAGCAGTACTGGCAATAAATCAATCACAAGTTGATGCAATAGAATTAATTAATCATGCATGAGAAAGAGAGAGAGAGATGGATACCCTTTGGTAGCAAGGTCATAGAGCTTGCCATGAGCAGAGAAGATGAAAAGTCCAATCTCAGCATCACAGAGCACAGAGAGCTCCTTAGCCTTCTTGAGCAGGCCAGCACGCCTCTTGCAGAAGGTCACCTGCCGGTGCACCGGGTTCTCGATCCTCTTCATCTGAGTCTTTCCGCGAGCCATCTCGATCACCAAACACACTTCCCCAATCACCAAAAAAAATATATGTCTATATATTAATTATCCACAAAGGAGATGAAGTAGAAGAAAAAATTGATGACTACTGCTGAAAACTTGCAGACAAGCAGCTCCCACTAGTTTGAACTAGCTTCGAGGCTGTTGCCTTTCTCTCTCTAAACTCCTCCGAGTACTTAACCAAAATACACCACAACACACTCTTACTCCTCCCACAACTAACACAACCTTATATATACCCTCAATATGATTCTCTTACAGCATGTACACACAAAAAAAACTTTATAAAAAAAAAAAAAAGAAAGATGAAAAATTTAACTCCATTATTTTCATGGTTGGAACCCACTTTTACTAATACATGACCCTTTTAGGCTCCGGTTAATTAACTCCTTAATTATCCATCAATCGACACTTGTTGCTGCAGATTTTGCTACCTAAAGACAACACACAGCTTTTGATAAGAGACTGTGCCCCCATGCTGTCGTGGCAAGCTACGATTGGGCTGACGTGGCGAATTTGCACATGGAGCTCCCCCACACTTTTTTTTCTTCTTCTTTTTGTGGTAGAATATATTTGGACATATGATCCTTAAATTGTTTTTTAAAGTGGGATTATAAAATCCCAAGTGGCCATCCACAATGGAAGAGAGGAGTTGTAGAAGAGTTGTGGGTTAATTACTAGTCAGCATGCAACTGCTTTTTCATGTGCTTCCAAACTCTTGCTTCAACCAATGAATGAGCTGCCCATGTTGTTAAGAATGCTTTTTTTCCTTGCACCAACTTTTCTTTTTCCACTCGTGTAGTAGTACTTCTTATCACATATATTAACATGTTGTGCTTTCTATCGCTCTATGTTTTTTAAGGAAAACATATTCAATCGTTATTTAAACTCTGTCATGCTTAAAACATATTCAATCGTTATTTAAACTCTGTCATGCTTAATGTTCAGTTATATGGTCTTGTTAGTTTTTCTAATTCTATATACTCCGATCTAGTTCTATCTTTTGGATTCATACATAATTTTCCTATTTGGCGCGAGGATATTTTTTATTTTAGTTTGAAACAATAACTTAATTTCATCTCCCTCTGAAAAATCTATACTATATTTAAATGTGGAGTCAAATTGAAAATTTGATTTGAAATCAATTTAAAATTGATTTTGATTTCAATGGCAATTTTGTAGTTTCTTCCAAATAAATAATTTAATATATATTTATAAAAATCAAATTAATTTGATTTATTTGGTTGGTTATACACGTTTCCATGCTTTTTGGGGGAGTGGGAGA
>JAYJMF010000030.1:266303-284785 GCA_036873715.1 Salvia sclarea
TAATCTTATTCCGCTGCGGAGTTATTAGTCTAACTGACCAATCCTTGGATAGTCAGTAAGATTCATAACTCTCCCCTATTTTAAAACCAGAAACTGAACCTTCTCTGGACTTCAGTTTGGTGACAAGTTCACATACTGAAAGTCATTCAGACTGAACTAACTTCAGTCTCAGTTTCTCAACCTGTTTTAAAACTGAGCTCTGTGTATCTTGTATTTTATTTCGAAAAGAACCAACTGGTGTATTCCCCCCCCATACACCAGTTCAGTCGCCCTCTGAGATCCAACAATTCCTTTATTGCGCTTTTCTGCAATTCTTAATTCATAGTGTTAATTTCTTCTTAATTTTGGTTTAAATTATAAAAGAATTTACTGTAAATTTAGAGCAAGTTTTTGGATATCCCCTCTCCATTGTTTGAGAAATCAACCAAAAGAAAATGACAATAGATCATGTATTGAATCGACTAAACCCATTTTGTGAAATTTAGTGATAGAGAGAGCAATATTGAAGATGAAAATTAAAACTGTAATTACCCTAATAGTTTTGTTGAGATAAAATTTTACGAAAATGAATTTCTTAACTGGAACTCTGAGAGAGAGAGAGGGAGGGGTGGCGACAGAATTTTCTGCAATTTAGGGGGGCTATAAATCCATTCATTAATATTTTTATTATTATTTTAATTAGGGGTATAGTGAATAAAATGGTGCCTGAAGATAAAAATAATAAAATAACCATTATGTTTAAATGTTTCAAAACCGAAAAGTAAACTTTAATTTGGTACAAACTATACAAAATAACGCCAAGCCCATATAAAGTAAAAGGGTTAAATGTTTCAAAAATAAAATAGCAAAAACTAAATAGTGATTACCAAAACATACAATCTTCCCAACAAAAAAGCATGTATTTTTCACACATTTTAGTAAAAATTAGTTTGATGCGTATGGTTTAGATACCGTCGTTTCGCCGATGAAACGACACTTGCGAAAAAAAGAGGGTGAGAAACTAAGAATCTTGTACTTGCAAAATATTAAAGAATTCTTATTAAAATG
The DNA here is from genome assembly GCA_036873715.1 of Salvia sclarea. Classification (NCBI taxonomy): domain Eukaryota; kingdom Viridiplantae; phylum Streptophyta; class Magnoliopsida; order Lamiales; family Lamiaceae; genus Salvia; species Salvia sclarea. The sequence continues at coordinate 267,351 of JAYJMF010000030.1, forward strand.
TAATAGAATAAATATCACAAGTTAATGAATTATGATAGAAACTATATTATTCAAGGATTGAACTTAGGGGGAGTTTGGCTAAGCTTATCTTGAAGAGTTTATAAGTTCCAATAGCTTATAAGGGTGTTCGCAGCAACGCCCGCAGTTAGGCGGGTGGTGGCCTGCGCCCGCGGGCGTCGCCGCTTTTGTGCCGCTCGAGCCCAGGCTGGCGGGGTGGGCACGGGCGAAGGTGCGACCGCCCAGGCGAGGCGGCCGCCCGCCACGCGTCGCCACCCCGTTCTGCCACGTCACCTAGCCGTTACAATTTTCATTTTTTTTTAAAAAAAATTTAAATCCCCATTTTCAAATATAAATACCCCATTTTTCATTCCATTTCATACACTAATCCTCCAATCTTCTTCATTTTTATACTATTTTATCTTTCATTTCTATACCAATCCTCCAATTTTCATCATATTTTTTAAAAAATGGATCTAAACGATTTTCCATGGTTTGGTTCCGACCAAAATACATGGGGTTGGAACACATCACCACCACTCCCGACGAGCACACAACCCCCGACAACTACACCACCCCCGATTCGCACACCAACACCGATGCGGCCACAATCCGACTTTATTCCATACCAATCTCCTCAAACAGGATATCAAGCGGCACCCTCTCCAGTATCCATTTTCCCCACTCTTTTGCCGCCCTAAGCCGACCAACCCCTTAGTCGGGCAATGCGTCAATTCACACTGTTTCAAGGGGGCAGCTCCCAGCCGGCGATCAACTTGGGAGATGATACGGAGACCGCGCCGAGGGGGAGGAGCGGCGGCGGCCGGGGGGGGGGAGGTAGTCGGCACGCTGGTCGCGGCGGACGCGAGTCGGACTCCTCCACTGACACCCCACAAACATCCCTACTTGACGGAGGAGACCGACACGCTGGCGAGATGCTGGGTCGACGTAAACCACAACCCCATTGTGTCCAACAATCAGAGAGCGGAGGCTATGTGGGGGCGCATCGCCGAGCGCTATAACAACATCAAGCTCACGGTACACCGGATCGTACCAGCGAGATGCTACACAATCATTGGAGGCGTGTGCATCAGGAGATTAAGTACTTCTAGGCTTACTACATCCAAGTGGAGAGCGTCTTGGGGAGTGGCACAGGAGGCAAAGATGTCCTGATGAATGCCATGACGCAATTTTATCAACTGAGAGGTTTTCCCTTCAAGCACCAATCTATGTGGCTTATTGTGAGGAACACGCAAAAATTCTTGCATGCCACAAGGACCGAAGACGCTGTAAAAAGGTGCAGAAACAACGTCAACGGAGATTGGTCGGAAAGCCAATCGAGTCTGGCATCGGCTCCGGACAACACTGACGCCGACGACAATCCTGCTTTTGAGGAAACCTACGGCGGCGCGTCGTACAGGGTGCGCCCCCAAGGTACCCAATCGGCGACTAGAGGCAGGAGGAGGGGCAAGGCTCCCGCTGGTGACGGCACCTCAACTTCACTCGTCCAGAAGCGCGACGAGTTAGCCAAGCTTTCTGAGACCATCGAAATGGCTGAAGTTTACGATTATTTCACGAAGGACACGACTGATATGATGCCTTCGCAATTGAAAGACCATTTGGAGTTCTTGGAATTACTCAAGGTGAAGTACGGCATGCGTCGGTCCACCGCCCCCCGACACCGACGAGTAGTGTTTTTTTTTCCTTCGAAAAATTGTATTGTTATTTTCCAACTATTCAATACAATTTATTTATTTTAATTAATTAATTGCATAGTTTTAATTTATTTTAATTAAAAACAAAAATAAAATAATAAAATAAATGTTAAGCCCTCCGGCCTCCAACATGAAAGTCATCAATGTAGAGCCCGTGGGTTCTGCAACACTTTATAAAAATAATATTACTTTTTGGCCAAAGCCTTCCATGTTGGAGGGCTTTGCTGCTAACACTCTAATGAAAGCTCAATGTGGTAAACACGAACGAATGCACTCCCCTAGTCTCAACTCAACCTTCAATTAACACCATTAATTAATTATTCAGATAGAGATGAATTGAAGAGTTCTTTCAGAAATAGTTTATAACCAATATTAATAAGGTTATCTTAAGGAGCTGCTCTTCATAGTTATATGGAACTGCCCCTTATAAGATTTCGATAATTTCTCTCATCTTCTCAAAGCACAAGAAATGGCACTACATATAACCAACAAAATATAGTGCATTTATACATGGAGAAGGTTTACTCGACATGTTATTGCCATATATAATTAAGCGCGTGCTCACTTCTCAGTTCTCACTCACATGACTCAGTGCATCAAATTCAAATAGATAGTTTAGTGTATGATTTCCCAGAAATCCACAAGTCACAACAACTCTATTCTCTGACATTGCAAGAGTAATGTGTATCAAGAAGTGGACACACCACGCTTTGGCGTTGTAGAAGACATAAACAGGAAGGAAAAAAATGAAATGGGACAGAGTGTTTTAACAAGGGAAATACCCAAGAAAACCAAAACGAGCATGTATTTGATCACATAATAGCACAAAACTGGTGATTGAGCTTCTCTTGTTCAAACGCTCTTTGAGCTGGAGCGCCTCCTCTGGCGATCTACTCAGAGCTTCTTGCACCTTCAACTCTGCCTCAGCCCGAGCAGCCCTCTCCTCGGCCAACTGCTTCTCCAGATTCAGAATGCTCTCTCTCAGCCTCAACTCAATCTTCAATGCTCACCATCGTTATTTCACATACACTTACTTAGATGAATATATGTCACAAATTAGTTAAGAGCCTTGGGATTAATTATTCAAACATTACCTTCTCAATTAAATGATCAAACTGCCCTTCACCTGACTTCTCCTCACTACTCTGATCCATCGCTCCTTTCTATATGCAAGTTAACTGGAATATATTACTATTTGCTTAAAAAATGGAAGCTCTGTGGAGTGGGAAAATGCACTCACCTTGACTTCCTCGAATAGATCGTTAGTTTATGGTTGGCCACCATTGTTGGCTACAACAACATCTACAGCAGAAAGAAGTTCATCGCGCTGTCTTATAAGCTTTGCTTCGTCTTCTGTCATGTTATCAAATGCAACAACTCTCTTCCTACTCTGAACCAACAATAGCAATTGTAGCAAACATAAGAATAGCAAATTTGCAGGATATTACACAGAAACGCGATCGAATACCTTCAGTTGCTGAGGGCAGTTACGAGCCAAGAAATCATCGAGAGTGAGATTCGGTTTCCTGAGAAGACCAGCATGAGCAAAAACAACGATTTGGCACAAGCTCGCAAAAGCCGAGGCTTCTTCTTCTTCTTCAGTGAAACGGCTTCCCAAGGATAAAACTAAAAGAAGGGCATGGATTCAATCCCTGGCCAAGTTAATGCAATTCGCAATCTCCTGCGCCACATCCTCCGGTTAGACAGCGGAATCAAACAAACCTGGCCAATAAAAATATGCTCCTGAGGCTGAAATTGAGAACCAGGAGTGTCTACGACGTTGAGAATTCGGCCGTTGTTTGAGATTAAGACGATGGTCTCCAGTTTGCAGGTGGAGGTGCGCCCGGTTGCACTTTTTCCGTTGCGCCGTCGATCTCGGCACTTCTGCTGCTATTTGGAACAGTTTCCAACATTTGATATCATGACAGACTATCACTCACCTTCTTTCTCTGCCTATAGTTTACCAAAATTGTCAGACTATCAGAGATTCGGGAGACGAAGCGTCACCACTTAAAACTTCATCACACAATGGCCCCCGATAATTTTTTCCAATCAATCAACAAAAAATAAACATTCAATCAATAAACATTCTCGCAAGAATCTCAAAGGAAAGACATAAAACCAAGATGTTCAGTCTTTTATTTTTTAATAAATTTATACCGCCACATTACCCATAAATTATTTCAATAAACAAAAAAATAAATATAGATTCATTATTAATAATTAATTATAACTAATAATTTTAGTTTCTATTTAATTTTATAAATCCGAAAATATGATTTTTGATCTTATTAACATACTAACTTATGTGAATTTAAGAATATAAATTTTATTTGACATTTAAATTAGAAAATAATAACTATAATTAAGTATAAATTTAATTCAAATTTTTAAATAACTAATTTTATTTGATTTAATAATTGAAAAGTACTAGTAATATTTTTTCCTGGTATGGATCATTATAATACGACTATTTACTAGCACGACTCATAATTTTTTGGTTTAATTGGTTGTAAATACATGAACTTTGTCAAAATTTTGATATTTAATCAAAATTATTATTTTGATCAAAAAATAAATGGACTTTGTAAAATTTTGGAATTTAACCTAATCCCAAGGCTCATTGACAAATAACTTGATTTTTCAGAGTCCGATTGACGATCTGAAACTACTGTTAGAAAGCTCTCGACGATAGCTTTATAATGGTTCATGACACATAAATCGAATACTAACAAAATTATATATAGATATAAATTTTCGGAAAATTGACTTTTAAGCCGTTGTCCAACCATTTTCGGTAATTGAAAGTTAGCAACACGAGTACTAATAGAAATGTATCGTCGAGAGCTTTTTCAACGGTGTTTTGGATTGTTAATCAAACTCAAAATAATCAAAGTCAAATTACTACCTAACAAATTTTAGACTTGTGTCAAATTCCAGAATTTTGTAAAGTTCATATATTTTTTGACCAAAATAAAATTTTTAATTAAAAATCAAAATTTGAAAAAAAAAATGTATTTATAGGCAATTAAACATTTACTAACAATATCCCCAGTTAAAATTTTATCCTTGGAAACATCATATGATGGCTAATACACTCTTTTACACACTCCTACTTAATTTGACTTTCTCCAAACTTTCAATCCATGCGCCTCGAAATCCATTTTTCAAGAATTAATGTGGAGATTAGCCTGCTTTAATTGATGATTTGATGCTACTGCTATACCAACTTCCAATAGCAACACAATGATTTAGTTTCATTATTTTGAGGACTCCCTCTATATATCCGCCGTCCCTCCCACCCAATTATGTTCAATTTTCAGATGACGCGAAGATGCCAGGAGTCACCCATCCCTTTTGCAATTTTATCATTAACCAGCCATCTTTTTACTATTCGGATTACGAAATTATGCATATTTATTTCGAACAAAGATTTATAATCCAAAATGATAATGAGTTTATATCCTGCGATTTTAAAGTAGAAATGCGTGAATTTCAATAATGATATACGCACATTACATATTTTCAATCTTCTTTTTTCCTTCATAAAAAGGCAAAAGAACGTCACACTGGGTGTGGTATTTAGTATATATGGGGTCCACATGCTTTTTGTGTGTAAATTTTTGTCAAAAAAGGAAATGGGACAAGAAGAATGGGACGGCCCAATAAGGAAAGCGGGACAAGAAGAATGGGACGGACCGACGGAGAGAGTATATACGGAGTAGTATAATAATTAACATGTTTTATTTTAGAATTAATAATTTCCATGTTAAGCACTACAATTTGAAGATAATTCAGTTTTTAAGTTCCCGTAAAGTTTGTCATAAATTAATTTACATGGTTCTCAGTAATTATGGCATCAATTGATTTAGGTCAATAGTTCGGAATACAATCGAGAAAAATAGTGATAGTTTGGGAGTATCAAATATTTTACAACAAAAGTATATTGCAAATGACATTTGAATTGGTGGACGTGATAAAACAATTTTTGACAATTTAAAATGATCTTATCTTCATATTGTTGGATTAAGATATATAAATTGAAGGATTATGACTAAATTGTCGCATAACAAGAAAAACACATTTATTCAAGGACAAAGAGGATAAAATAATTTGGTGAGTGAAATTTTACATTATAATTTTTTATTATAAAAAAAACGGAGATCATATATATTAGTAACAAATTTACAACCTCAATGAACCAAGAAGGCCAATTATCATACCACATAATGGAATTGTGAAGAGCTTTTGCAACACTAGCCAAGGTGGTGTGTGCGTGTGTAGAAAATTTTGCTAAACCATGATACTTTGTCGTCGATAAAATAGGCAGTCCAAGAAGGGAAACTACAAAAGATGTGGCCTTCAAGAAAACTCTTGAATACAAAACATCACCAGAAAACCTAACATTAGTTTTGGTTCAGATTAAACACAGCCAAAACACCCAGATAGAATTCAAGATAAATACCATACACAATTAGACACGATGCTCAAAATGATCACATTTCTGCATCACAAATCCCCTCGGCTGGCTATTAATCTTTTCTTGGAGCTCCTTGCTCAAGGCTTCTGCTCTGCTCAAACGCTCTGTCAGCTCGACTACCTCGTCTCTTGATTTAGCCTGAGCCGCATGCGCCTTCACCTCTGCCTCCGCCCTAGCAGCCCTCTCCTCAACCAACTGCTTCTCCAGCCTCAGAATGCACTCCCTCAGCCTCAACTCCACCTTCAATAAGAATAAACATCATTCACAAAACAAACCACCTTCACTTTTCAAGCACAATAATGGATGTCATGTCATAAGGAGTAGCAACAATTTCAATTTCCAGACAACATTACCATCTCAATGAGTCGCTCAAACTTCTCTTCATACAACGCGAGAGATTTCTTTGACAATCCAGCTTCAGTAGTTTGATCAGGTGGATCCATTCCTCCCTGCTACAAGCACAAAAACCAGTATCACGAATCATAGTTTCACGATATGCAAGTTAACACTGTATATATTTTGCTTGAAAACCCAAAAGCCAGCAGCAAACTGTGCAAATTCACTCACCTTCAATTCATCAAATAGATCGTTTGTGTAAGCTTTCCACCATTCTCCTCTAGAACAGCCTCTACAGGAAGAAGAAGTTCCTCCCTCTTGTCTAAAAATCTTAGCTTCATCTTCAGTCACATTGTCAAATAAAACGATTCTATTCCCACACATCGCTATAGTATTCTGTATCAAGAATAGCAAAAGCAAGACAAAATTAATTAGCACATTTAGCATCATCAAGCATATATCACAAATAAAGAACAAAGTTGCAGGATATACATTACCATCAATTGCTTAGGGCAACTACGAGCCAAGAAATCATCGAGACAATGCTTCTTTCCTAGAACATCACCATGAGTAAAAGCCACTATCATATGATCAGCAATCTTGCCACCAAAGATTTGGCACAAGCTATCAAACACCAGCGCATCTTCTTCAGAAAAACGGTTTCTTAATGATATGACTAGAAGAAGTGCATGGATTCCATCCTTGGCCATTTCAATGAATTCCGCAATTTTTGTAGCCATCACTTTGTGTTCAACAGAAGAATCAAACAGTCCTGCAAAATTGAAGCCGTAGAAATTTGTCTTAAGGCGCAGAATGAAGATGAAAAAGATATATATATACAGAAATGAAATGAAACTCAGCAGCGAACCAGCGTGTCTATGACGTTGAGGATTTGGCCGTCGTCTAAGATGGTGGTCTGCAGCTGGCATGCAGAAGTAACGCCGCCTAAGCTAGGCATTGAGTCGAACACGTGGTGGCCGAGGATGCTGTTGCCGGTTGCGCTTTTGCCGTTGCCGGCTTTTCCGACTAAAACTAGGGTTTTAGCGCCCCGGCGGGGAGGGATCTCCTTGCCGCAACATGATTTGTGTAAAATGATTACGAGCTCAAGGAATTCAAAAGCAGATGATATTGTGACTGAAGAGATGAACTAGCTAGATTATTGACGCTTTGGGTTTGTAGAATATGTGGGATGTGGGATTCGGATGCTATCCTAACCTTCCATATTCCAAAGCAATTTCGAACAGCTATTCTGATACAGCGAGTGACCTTCCACATTTCAGAACAACTTGGAACGATTTCCAACATTTGATTCTTTTGAAGACTCTCCCTCTCTCTCTCTCTCTCTCTCTCTCCCGTCATAATATGTTGAAATTTCAGATATGAACAGTGTATTATTCAAAGTTTGCATTTATAGTAAGCAGAAGCATATATACTAGTATGATTCTTATGTAAATAGTACAGTAGTACATTTTTATCAAACTTTATTTTCTGTCGTATTGTATAACATTTGTTATTCATTTGTAGTGAAATAGATGCGTCGAAATTTTCGCCTACCAAAATAAATATTGTGGCTTTAATTTACTTTTTTCTTGCTTTGGCGTAAAATTTGACATACACTTGAACATTGCAGTGAGAGAAAAAAAAAATACGGAGTATATGATAAAATTGTCCCTCCCAGAACTCCCAAACTCTCATCATTCGCCCACCCATGTTAGAAAATGAAACTTTTCTTATTATTGCCACGATTATAAAGATGAATCAAAATCGGGTCGATTTTTGGAACATAAAACATAATATAGTATTTTTTTCTGTTTGGACCAAAAGAGCGTGAGCGGGCCTATATATTGGGCCTCAATTGTATTCGGTTAGTATTAGTGAGGCAGTGAGCTACAATACTGGCCCTATTCCCGTGACTACACACAGGTTAGTTGTTAAAAACTTTTACTAATTTTTTTTTTGAAGGCAGGATTCCTTTTTTTATATTAAGAATCAACTAGGGTAAGAGAATTACCAAAAACACGGAAGAAAAACGGAACAGACGAAACAAAACAGACAAAAGACGAGAACAAGACACAAAAGAGAGACACCACGACGAATTAATGTAGACAGCTTTCTGGATGCACTCTTCAAGACGAAAAATTTGATCCATGACAATTTTCTTTTACTAATTTGATCCTATATTATATTTCGACTTGTAAAAAAATGAACGCCATTTTTTTGAGAAAGCATTTAAATCTTTTTGACAATAAGAGAAAATGGATATGGTGTGGATTTTTTCAACATACTCTAATTTCTCAAATAAATTTCATGCCCGTATAAAAAAAATGCTCAAAACTCATTGTAAAATTTTGGGCATGTTTATATTATACTACAAAGTGAAGAATGGTGTCGCCGTCATTATTATCGTAATTTATATATCATGACTGAAACCAAAAATCAGCTCAAAATTGTATCTTTAGTATGTAAAATGACGTCGAAAATCACAAATAAAGTTGTCTAACCATACCACTATCCGTTTCGCGACACAAAGATTGAAATTTAAGGTCCCAATCATACTATAAAATTTAATTCTTCGTGAACAAAACATGAAGCAATAACAAAACATGAAGCAATTGGCCACTAATATGTTTTAGAATTATATCCATCTATTCTTGAGCAAGATTGAAGCTCGTGTTTGATTAATGTCAATTGATTAATTACAGACATTTATGAACCATAAATAAAATTAAAGTTGACAAACTATAAAGTTTCAAGAAACTATTGAATTATGTCATGTTTTATTCATCTTAAATATAGTATAGCGTAAGAAGACGAAACACAAATAAGTTGATAAAGACGTATCTCTTCCAACTAATATGTCAGAAGTTCGAATTTTTCCAAATATGTGTGTGGGGAGATTGTGACTAGAAATTATAAGACAAAATAACAATATAAATCCGACAATCTTTACATTTCATAAAAAGTTCAGTCAACATAATTTATACTACAATCAAATAAAAATAATTAAAAACTAACATAACTCAAAAGAAAGAATAATTAAATTATCGAAACTTCAGTCGTAGTTAGCTGAAGATGGCCATGACTCGATTATAATTTTAAAATAAGCTCAAAACAATTCCAAAGCAGCTAAATTAAATTAAATTAATATTAGTCTCCAACTCTTCAAATTGTGGTCTCAATTCCTAGCTCGCATTTTTTTTAGGTTGGGTCTACGGTCTACCTAATGTTTTTTGAGATCGATTTATCTTTTTTTTTATATATATAATTTATAATTTATAACTCACGCACACCTCCACTGCTCCACCTCCACGTACCCGAATTTGAAATAAAATAATTCAAACCCCTTATGAGCATGTATTGGTTTAATGGTAGGAGATTAATACCTTTGATCTTGTGACGTGATCTTTAAAATTTCTACATTTATAAAAAAACTCAAACCCCCACCTATTTGTTACTAGATGTTTATCAAATAACGTAGCAAAAAGTGGTAGATAAAAAATAAATTTAGTGATACTAATAATTAGTAGAAAAAACTGAAGTTATTTACTTTAATTTTAAAAGAGATTTTTGTCCGACAATCTGAGCCCAATACAGTATATAGCCAGGTGACGCACGGGCGTGCGAAACCAGGTCATGTTTTGCACGTGCGGATAAATAGGCAACTCTAAGAACCTTCGCCGGCCACGCCATCTCATCTATGGCGTTTGCAGCCACTCCATCTCTAGCCTCACGCGCATAAATTTAATTCAAATAAATTCATTTCACATTTAATGAATCCACACATTACATTACATATACGACAGCACTCCCATGTTTTTGAGCACGACGAATCACTTCTCACAACAATTTGCAGGCCACAACACAGAGAGAAATCAAATTCTAATTAGAGATCGCCTTTTTTGTCCGAAAAAGATGGGGAGCGAAGGCACAGAGATAAAAGGTTCGAGGAAATTGAGGTTGCTGTGTCTCCACGGTTTCCGCACCAGCGGCGAGATCATCAAGAAACAGGTCACCGGAAAGTGGCCGGAATCTGTGCTGGAAAAGTTAGATCTTGTTTTCGCCGACGCCCCTTTTCCTTGCCAAGGGAAATCCGATGTTGAGGGAATTTTTGATCCCCCATATTATGAGTGGTTCCAGTTCAATAAGGTCCCATTTTTAATTACTCCTTTTATTTATTTATTTCTTACTCCATATTTTAGCCCCTTTTTAGTGCAATAACATGTAAACTACTATCCTGTCTTAGCATGTAAATCACCATATAAATTTTGTATCGGTTTATTTTCTTTTTTGGGGGGGTTTGGGCGGTAAACTCATTCTAGTGCAATAGCATGCTAATCAATATTACAAAATCTGTGTGTTCTTGCTAAAGTTAGGCTATTTTTAGTTTCTTGTTATATTGTATTAAATGATTGTATTGGATGAATTCAGGAATTTTCGACATATGAGAACTTTGACGAGTGTCTTGCTTATATAGAAGATTTTATGATCAAGCATGGCCCATTTGATGGTCTTCTTGGTTTTTCACAGGTATGTTTGTGTTTATGTGTTTGCAGGCATATTAATTAGTTATGTAAATTGTTGTTGCAATGTCATCTATTCGAGCAAGTCGAATCCTACAGCAACATATCTATGGATGATTGTCAAGAAAATCTAACATATGTTTCGACACTTGTGCAAATCAGGGCGCAATTCTATCGGCAGGACTCGCTGGAATGCAAGCAAACGTAAGTTTTTGATCCCATGTGTTTGTTTAGTGAGGCTCGTTAGCTGAAACGTACTAAACATTTTTGGCATTTGCAGGGCGCGGCTCTCACGAGAGTACCTAAGATAAAAATGGTGATCATAATCGGGGGCGCCAAATTTAGAAATCCATCCGTCGTTGAAAAAGCTTATTCCTCACCAATTCAATGCCGCTCCGTTCACTTCTTAGGTAATTTTCCGATGTTTTGCTTAGGAGTCAACAAAGGTACCAGTTTTGCCTAAAATTTTAATGAACCAGAGTAGTTAACTAGAACTAGCCTTCTTTTATTTGTAAACCATATTTGATTTCTCTACATCTACTAATAGAGTATGTTCTTTTTATCTACTACTACTAGACACTACAATGAATGTATCTCTCTCTCTCTAGCTGTAAATGAGTGGAGATGCTCCTGAGCTATTTGCATTTGGACTGTGGAGAAAAGTTGTTAAAATAGATTAGTTGCTTGTTATGTTAAATAAGCTTGCCTCGTTTAATTATTGGCGCCGTGAAACAGGGGACCAAGACTTCTTGAAGGAGTATGGCACCGAGCTGCTCGATTCCTTTGTTGATCCGCTGGTGATTCGTCATCCCAAGGGCCATACGATACCAAGATTCGGTAACAACCTCAACTTTAACTTTCTGGGTTAATTGTCGGAAATAATACCTGAATATGTAGCATGGTTTTATCACCTAAACTGTGTTCATTTTGTTGTGCAGATGAGAAAGGTCTGAAGAGCATGCTTAGTTTTCTTGAGAAGGCGCAGAAGGATTTTGAAGAAGAGAAACAAGAAAGTAGTTTAGAAAATGAAGATGTGATGGAGCTTTAAAGTTCTAATTTATCACTGAGAATTTGTTCTGTTTAGTACAATACCATAGATAACCTATTTATGAACCATTCTCTCTCTGTCTCCCCCTCCCTCTGCCATCCTTGAGAATCCAGAAATAATAAATTGTGCAAGATGCGAAAGCAGGCGGTAAATGAGTCAAGCTGCTCGTGGGGATTTGGTTGTGTATTCGAGAAGAGTTTGTTCGAGCTCATTCACTGAGATTCGTCAATATAGACAATCCATTAGCTCAATAACAAGTTACTTATATCAATTCTAAATTTAATGTAAGTAACATTTTTGTTCTACAATTAGCGAAGTATAATATCCTAATTTAAAACAAATATTAGAGAGCTCGTTCAGACTTGAATAAGCTCATGAATCTTAAATGAGCCGAGCTCATCTCGGGTCAATTCTGAGTGCACTGTGCACCCCTATGCAAAGGAAATTGAAATAATCACTCAACTTTGAATCAATTTCTATATGTATTAAACATATTTCGTTGTATATTATACACTCTATTCTACATCAAATAATACACTCAAAATCATTTTTAGAAGTAGATTGCTAAGGAATTTGAGCTATTTCAAGCAAGATCTTATGTAAAGACTGAGGTTTTGAGAAGAAAGGGCAGTGATCGCTGCCTTTGATCTTCAAGACTCCTTCCGGAGGGTTTTCCCTAACCAACTTTTCTTGGACGTCAGGCGAGAGGGCGTTATCGTCCAATGTTTGGACGTAGAATCGTCGACCCGTGCCGTATTTCTCGGCCGATAGAGACAGCTTCTCCATCATAGGACCCAGAGGGATAGGCTTCATAGACACCATCGCCAAAGCAACATCCTGGATCAAGAAAGATCGACATGTTAATTATAGGGCTAACAGCTAATATCAGTTTATCTCGACCTTTCAGTGCTAATTTAATAATGTCTCTACGTTTAATAAATTTCAAAAGGATACTCAAAACTTTCAATATTGCTCAGCACTAGGTCTTGAGGTGCTATATCTCCGGCACTAGAAATCTCATGTAGCAACGACGACATTTGAAGTGCAAGAAATAGCAGCTAGGGACATAATTGTGAAATTGTTGAAAGAGTGTGTATCAATTTGTAATTTATCAAATGTCGATCCATTATGGAGAAAACTGACATGTTGGCATGGCACGAGAGCATTCGTCTCAACAGAACAAAATGCTAGCTTATAGAAGACCGACTAAGATAAAAATGTAAGGGCGAGAAGCTCGTAAATACGCAGCTAGAAGTATGTATAGGTTACCTTTGTAGGAGATTGGTTGAAGTATAACCCTTGCAGATGCTGCTTCTCGAACATGAATCCAGTCGGGGGGTTGTCTTTACCGTTTCCATAGATTAGAGACTTCGACTCCGGTGAAAAGAGTTCAGCAGAACCAAGCTGCACGAGAGCAAAACATCAATAAATTGGATTTGTTTCCAAATCTAGGGCGGAGCCACTTTTCTGGTACTAAAATCATGTTGGCAACCGGAAATCTACATGGAAAATGTAATTGAAGTTATGTCAATTCTCATTTTGCATAATTTCTGGTTGCCAACGCAACTTTCTGATACCACAAAGTCTCCTATGTTGGAAAGTGTGACTGTGAGACAGTTCTGGAAGAAGAAGAAAAAACGCGTAGAACATGATATATGCCCGTTTAAAAAGTACCTCTTCAGCAAACACATCGAAGGGTCTCTGCCCATCCGCTATCATCGTACCACAGAGGTAAACAGCTTTAGAGATCTTGTCAGGAAGATGCTCTAACGCATAGGAAACAGAAGCTCCTCCACTGCTGTGGCCGACCAATATTACCTGCAAAGCCACGCTGTGTCAAAAGTAGTCGGTTTCCAGAAAAATTTCCTAGAGACTGCATAGTTAAATGTGTTGGTTACCTTTTCATCCTCGGACAAATTCTGCAGAAATTCGATTAATGGCTTGGAGTACTCTGCTAGCGTCGTAACATTTTTGGCATCCGTTGTGCTGATTCCACATCCGGCTAGATCCAAGGCCACGGGAAGCAGTCCAGATTCCTCGAGCAGAGCGATACTTTTGTACCAGCACCAAGCTCCAAACCCTTCACCATGTACCAAAACAAATTTCTTCGTCTTGATATTCTCCAAAAACTCTGGCAACTGTTAAAGAACACATCACATGTAAGAACCGAAGCTACTACATGATAATCACATAACTGGTAAATAGTTCCAGCGATTATAATCCATTTGTTCGACTCCAGATTCTCCTCCAAACTGAGGATTTTGCATATAATAAATTCAAATCCTTTCTAGCAATGAGAAACTATCAATTACACTCAGACGTACACACACACACTCATACAAAATTGAGTATGACTGTGTGTGTGCTAGCACTTACTATATCAAGAATATCAACGGACTCAATTATAGCAATTGCTCAGAGTTCCCTTTGCCTAAACCAAACTATTATCAGCATTAAGCATCAGAAGAGTTCTTGCCTATGAGACTCATTGCTTTCACACATATAAATTCAGTTCTTCCTTGCTAGGCTGGCAATGAGAAACTATTAACTACACACCCCCGCGATCACAGACGCGCACACACAAGGAGAGCAAAATGGAATCAACCTAAATCATACTCAATCCTTCGAATTGAGTATTATTTTACTTGTGATAGCATCTACTGGTGAAATTTAGTATGATTGTACGGGTATAGCATCTACTACACCAAGAATATTAACGAATTCGATTACTACAACTGCTCGTGGAAACCCCTTTCCTTTTACATTCTATCTCAATTCATTCTAATTGAGTATGACTGTATGCATGATTGTATCTACTACTACTATACCAAGAATATCAACGAACTCGAATGATTGCGATTGCTCGTGGACACCACCGTAATTCCCTAACAAAATATTTTATCTGCCTCAAGCATCATATATAATCCTAGCTAAATTAAAAAAATAAAATAAAATACTTTCCTAAACAAATAAAGTCCAGCAATACTTTATCCCCCACCTTTTCAAGAAAATCATGAGAGCTTGATCACACTTTTCCATCAATAAAGTAATCTACAAAAACCACACCACCCAAAAGAAACAAATAGCAGAGTACTAAAAGAGGCAGCAGATAACACACACACACAAAAAGAATCAACCCTCCTCCCAATTCAGATCCTAACCATACATCAACAAAAACAATTGAATTTGCCAAAAATCAAAAAACAAAGAAAAACCACATAAAGTTACCGGCTTAGCATTAGTGGTAGAAAAAGGGTCGGACAAACTGGCGGCGCGGCGGCGGGAAGAGGTGGATCCGATGCGGCGGGACATGGAGCCATTATCAAATCTTTGAGAAAGCTGATGCTGCTGAATCGCCATAGCTAGAGCTTGCCTGTGCAGCAATTCTTCCTCCATTGAGCTCCTCCTCTTCGAAAGATTGCCCCTTTTGCTTCTTGATCCAATCCCACCATTCTTGGTATCTTTCTTGCTCATGCAAATGAATTTATTCCCCATTTCTTAGCAAGAGAGAAAATAAAAAGATTGGATTTTTACGAAAGGAAGTGGACTTTATTCTCCAGAGTTGTTGAGAGAGGATTGCATTTGAGAGGTGGAGAGAGAATAGTAGGTGGCGGCGGCGGTGGTGGTGGACTGGTGGTGCTTCTGTGATTAATTTATTGCGGCGAGAACGGAACGTAGACAAAAAGAAAAAAGAAGGGAGAAAATTTGTGGGAAGAGACAAACAGAAAACCAGCTCAACTGCAAATGTAAGCAACCAACAAAAACAATTTATTACAACCTTTTTCAAAACTTTGTTTTTTGTAGTCCTCAATCAGTTTAGGAATTAGGACTCATACTATGACTTCTCTCTGCATAAAAGAAAAAAATACTCTACTATTAGTCCTTCAAAAAAACTAAAAAATAATACTACTATTATAAATTGAAATAAATAAATAAAAAGCTTTTCTCACTCCTTTCTTTGCTCTGTCTGTTTCATGCCTCATTTAATTTTACTTTCTTTTTTCAAAAGAAATTATGTGTATGTGATTCAAATTGACCAAAATTTAATGCTTGTGTCATTATTACCTTTTTAAAGAAAATATTAAAAGAATACGATTCAACAATTTTAACCAGTTTTTCTGGGGTGGTTGTTGCTTGTTTGTTTGTATTTTGAAAATTGGTCCATATCTAAATGATCTATCGATAATAATTATGGAAGAGGACAGCTTGGTCCCTCTAATTGATTATTCGAATACATCTTTAAATCTACTTTTCAAAATAAAATAAATAAATCCAACTCATGATTATATTTTTCAAGTGTTATAGTAGTGACAACAGAAATAATCATCCTTTTGTGAAATAACATGGTGAATTAACCCATTTGTTGTAAGCAAATGTAATTTTTCAAATTTCACTAACACTCTTTATTTATTGTATAGATTGCTTAGGATTATATTGCTATGTTATATAAGGAAACAAAATTTATTTAAAATGCACTTTTAATAACTGATACCAAATTTCTTTCAGACTTAATAGGAAATGCATTTCACTCACCGAATATGTCACGTTAGTTGTGAAATGTGATCTTTATGAAAATAATCGAGTTCTTGACTTTTTTTTTCTTCCCTTTTAGCATTGTGGTTAATATCCTTTAAAGAAACCTTTTAGTTATTTTAATGATTGGAAACTTAGTCAAAGAAGAGCAATTATTTCGTGGCCCAACAATTAGTCTTATTACAGGTGTACTTCCATAGGATTATCAAAATTTGTGTTAGATTTATTGGGATGAACAATAATTACACATTAATGGAGCATAATATAGATCACAGTCATTTTGGACTTGCAAATTATGAGTTCATCCAATTTGTGGTTTGTGCATTTGCTCCAGACAGCTCATTTGTCATAATCATGTTTCCAGTACAAATTTAAATCAATCGACCCTATAGATGATGTAACCTTTATATCCAAAATATTACTAAATAGCAATTCGCCAAAGATTTTAATAGGAGCATGTTAGACTAAAATTGCCAATTATATAGACAAAGTATTTTTATATTACAGGTATTTCTGAATATCCATGTTTCGAAGTTCAGCGAGATTTGAATAAGGAAATTACCTTATTTGGCGGAATTATATAAGGAAAATGATATCTATGAGATCTGGAGGATCTAGGGCACAACCACGAATATCTTTTGATATATATGTTTATTGATTACTTCCTTATTGATGTGGAATTCAAATTTCTTCTTCTACAAGTCAAATTCCAAGATATGTAGGGTTTGCTGAAGCTGTTGAAGTTGCGCCTCCCCCCGCCCAAGAGATCAATTCTCTTGTTTATTAGTTTGATAGCTACACATATT
>JAYJMF010000030.1:284885-297658 GCA_036873715.1 Salvia sclarea
ACCCGAAGCTTGCCACTAGCGGAACCTAGTGTAGAAGTCTCGGAAAACACAAATTTCATCTTGGCGGACAGCGTTGCACAAGCAACGACAAAAATCCCGAGTGGCACACACCGCCAAGCCTACGCTGCCAACTCCTCTTTTAGGCACCATTTCGGCTTCATCGGTGACCGGATGATGATGAGCAACATATTATTGGAAAGCTCATAGAATCTATTAGAATTTCTTAAATGGTGTTTGGTGACCTATTCAAGTGCAGTTTTGACTATTAACATGCATTGTCACAAATTGCATAGTAACCTTTTGAGAATGATTCCGGCCAACTCCGATGGCGGTTCGACGCCCAAGACCTTTCAAATTAATGGCTCGATGTGAGGATTCTTTCACATTTTTTTATTTTATGTTTTATCGATAAATTGATGATCAATTGAGACATCCTTTGAACCTAGTCGAATTAGGTACAATTTTGCAATTTTCAAAACAAATAAAAAAATACAAAACAATGTCGGTTTTACCCAACTTGGTGTTATTTGGCAAAATTATCCATCCACATAAGAATCTATTAGTCTTAATTACATTTTTGTCAACAACGCATGCCATAAATGTATCAATGAAGCAAATGTTAAGTTATTTTTGTAATTTTTCAATGGTTATGTCATAAAGTAACTATAAGGGCAAAGGTTAGGCCATAAATGAATAATAATCCTTTATCTTTTATAAATCCTTGGGTTCTGTCTCACACAACGTGACTACGTGAGGTGTTGGAGCTTGCTTTAAGTTATAGCAAAGAATTAGTTACATTTATGTAGCTAGATCGTTTAGTTATTTTGATTTATATATTAGCAACCAAGTTTGTATCTAGTGGTGTATCTATAATACTAGGAAAATTATATAGTATCTCTCCTTGTATCTAAAAAATAGTATTACAATTATGTATCGAATTATTCCCATGGCTCCTAATAAGGTGTTCCCTTGTAAACATAGGATTTGGCAAAGAAACCATAGGCTGCAAGAACAAGTGCACTCATCCCTGCTAGCAACCAGTAGAAATAATCGAGATGCGCTCGATTGATGTTGTTGGCGAACCAACTGTGGTGGCCTGGTCGACTCGTGATGGAGTCGATTATAGCTATCAACAAACTGCTCAAGAATTCCCCAATCCCCAATATACTAAGGTAGAGGGCTAGCCCTATACTTTTCAAGTCACTAGGCACTTGGTCGTAGAAGAACTCCTGAAGCCCAACGATGACAAACACGTCAGCCAACCCAAACAGCACGTACTGTGGCGCCAGCCACCACACGCTCATCGGCAACATCGCCCCCGCCACGTCCACCATCCCGGACTCAGCTGCAACGGCTAGGCGCCGCATCTCAACTAGTGCCGCCACCACCATAGACAATAAGGATAAGAACAAGCCCGCTCCGATCCTTTGGAGCATGGATATCCCCGCGGGTCGGCCAGTCATGGCCCGGGCGGCCGGGACCAGGACCCAGTCGTAGACGGGCATGACGAGGACGATGGGCAGGTTTACGAGGGACTGCAGCGTGGCGGCTGGAATCACCAGCCCGTTGAAGATCTCACGGTCCATGGTCTGCCCCTGCTTGGTGAACAGGGTCGACCCCTGAGAGATCACCACAGAGAAACCAAGGCACGTGCACCAGATGGGGAAGAGGCTCAGCAGCGCCCTCGCGTCGCCAATGTCGCGCTCGCTGCTCGCCCCCGCGGCCTTGTCCAGAAACCTGCCACACCACAAATTACTGATCAAATGCACAAACACAAACATTACATCATATATATCAATGATGGACCTACTTGAGCCTGGCTTGCTCTGGGGCGGTTCGGGGATTCCTGGCGGCGTTGACGAAAACACGGCCAATCCTAATGAAGGGATTCTTCTGGTGGGTGTGTATGCGGAATCTGTAGGTGAAGGAGCCGAGCAGGTAAAGAAGGAGAGCAAGGCACATGACAATGCAGGGGATCCCGAAGCCAAGCCCCCAGCTCAGATTGTCTTGAATATAGTTCAAGATCAAGAGGGCTAGCAAAGCCCCCGCAGACATTGCAAAGTACCACCAATTGAAGAATGAGCTTTTCGATTTCGACTCCTCTGTGTTGTCCCCGTCGAACTGATCCGCTCCGAAAGCTTGTATGCACGGCCTCATGCCGCCCTCCGCCACTGCAGCTAAGTACAGAGAGAGGTAGAAGCCCACGAACTCCAGCAGGGGAGGAGAGCAGACAGAGTTATTGGCTTCACTTTTGCAGTCGGAATGCAGGGAAGCCGACAGAGACAGGAACCCCAGACTCTGTCAGTTTCATCACACTTTCAACACAACACAATCATAAATATACGATGAGGATATGATAAGTAGTACTAACCAATATGTAGACCGCAACAGAAATAATAATGGTGCGATATCTTCCCAAAAAGGAATCGGCAAGGAAAGCACCCAACAGCGGCAGAAGCGAGGCTGTTCCGTTCCAGGCATTGACGTTCGCCGCTGCCGCAGCCGTCGATTGTCCTAGCGGCCCCGTCAGGTACGTGATCAGATTTGAACTTATTCCATTATATGCAAATTTCTCGGCCACTTCCACACCTAACCCAATAATTCTAAGCCTTTTAGACATTATAGCCTTATTTTCTATATATATAAAACAAAAATTTAAACTTGACATATCTTATATATGTAAATGATACCTATGATGAAAGAAGCGGACTTCCATAATCCGGATTTGGATCGGACGGCGGGGCTGCCTTTAAAATCAACGAAGCCCGCCACCACTTCGTCTAGTAGCTGCGTTTCCGCCTCCGAACTCTCCACACTCATATCCATTCTCTCTCTCAAATCTTTCTTCGATTTTGGTCCAAATTCTTGATAATTCAGATTGATTTCAGCATCTTTTCATGACATTTTTGTGCATATTCTGGTGGCATGCAATTTCAACTAGAAGATTTAAATCACACGAAAGGGCTTACAGTTGAACCACATTACTTTCCATGTGCATGCTTTATTTATAGAAATTCACCCTATCGACTTATTTGGATATTCGTGTAATACAAATAACGTACCATCCAACACACATAATTAGCACATGTGACAGAAAAATCAAACATGTTATAAATGTAATAGAGTCGTACGCACTCATAGTCATACTGCTTTCTTTTCTATTTTTAAAAATATATTATTGTTACTAATATTTAATTTAAGACAAATACATTTATGCATTAATGTATACAAGTGGTTTTGTAAGTAATATTGCTTTGGTCTAGAATCATATTTTTAGTTACTATTGACTTACTTATTTTAGATGGACCAATCAATATATGAGGCACATTTACGTTAGGTCGGTGATCGCTCTATTTTCTAACACAAAAATATATAGTAAATGGGCAAATCAAGTATTGTATCCACAGGGACTGTATATCGAAAATAAAATAAGCAACTCACTTTAGTATTTTATTATTATTCAGGCAAACGAAAGGTTGGTGTTTTAAACTGAACTCCAAATTTAATCAGAGTAAGAAATAACAAAGAAATTAAACAGGTGATGAAAAAACTGATCCTAGGGATGTATTTCTACCTAATCAAATTTACACAATTAACCTATTAATATGTTTACCCAATTTTAATTCACATTAAGATAAAAGATCACTAATTCAACTACAGCTTCCGTCAGGACAGCCTATAGTAGTGGTTTAGCCAAAACTCTATCTCCGTCAGGTCTCAAGAGAAAGTAAACTAATTACCAAAAGCTCGATGGGAATAGCCTTCTACAGTTCACATATCTCCGTCAGGTCTCAAGGCAAGGTCTGTATTATGTATTCAAGGGATCGATTACACAATTAATTCCGTCAAGACATCAATCATATAACTAGCATGTATCAATAGTGATCAATTACCAACACATGAGAATACACACCAAGAATCATAAATCATGAACGGGAAGGCAAGCAGTATTAACAGATTAATCACATAAATCTAATTAGATATACAAACCCTAGGATCAACAAAGAAATTAGCTACTCATAATTGAAAGAACAAAGCAAGAATAAATAGATGAAAACATAATAAAATTGAAATAAATAAAACCCGTAGAGAAATCTACGAAGAACAACTTGAATCTTGAATTTTCAATCCTTGCTAAGAACTATGAACTCTAATGAAAGCAATAAACCTAAGAAAACAATAATAATATGAAAGTTAGGGTTCAAACAATGTAAAAGAAGGGGGTATTTATAGGGAAGGATGATTCAAGGTATCCTAAACCCATTAGGATGGTAAAAATCCTCAAAAACATGGAAAAAAATCAATTCCCGAAGGTCCCTCTCGGACCCCCTCTCGGGTAGTGTCTCGCCCGAGACACTTTTGCAGATAATTTCAGTAGCAGGGCTCGGACAGTGTCTCGCCCGAGACAGTACCCGAGAAGGCACTGGGCTCCTGCGCGACGATTTTGTTTTGGCTCGTTCTCCCTCGTTCGGACTCTAAATCATGCACGGTTTTCACCTACGGCCTCCTATTGAGATATACTTCAATCCTATGTATTCCAAACTCTTAAAGAGTCCAACATATTTATGCAATTTAATTTATCCTTCAATGTTATGCCTTGATGCTTCTTTCTCTTCTCTTCTTTGAGTGGTTCCATCTCCAAGACACTTCAAAACACCTATAAAACACAACTAACCAACCAAAGAGTAGTATTGCTCAATATATAGAGAAATGATGTAAACACGAGCACTATGAACCCAAAACAACATGAAGAACAAACAAATAAAGCACTAAAAACAAAGCAAAAAGAGCAACTATTTTGTCTTTGAGCTTGCTCCAGGTTCGCCTTCGGCTCCCTCTCGCTCGACTAATGACTTAGAATAGGAGCGGCAAACAATTGGCCTAACCGTTAGGCCGGCCTAACACAAATATTTGTGATCATATTAATGTAAATTATTTAATATATGCTCATGTTCTTGTAGATCATTCCCGTGTTTAACCATTATATGTTAATCATATCTATGTAATAGCTCCATCCACTAGGTTCTAGGATTAGGATATATATCCTCCACCCTTGCTCACTGAGTTGTTCTCCTTAGGCCAAGCTAGTATTTTGTAGCACTTGTTGGGTTAAAGATTTTTTTTAAGTTACCTTTTATGTTTTGTCTATAATTTTATTTGTCCACAAAGAATAAACTATATAATTTCAATTCCTTCATAAATGTAAATTATACACGTAACTGATCTTATAAAACCATATGCCAAAATAAGGTAGGCGCATATATAAAGGGAGGACAAAAGGAGCATACGTATTTATATTCTTATATCAATAATGTGAAAAGCAATATTTGTATTGGCTTACAAATACGCAATATTTATACAACAAAAGTTGAAAAAAGGTAAATTGTGACTGATGTGCAGAATCTATACGCATCTGCACAAAGTTAGTAGTCCAAATCTTCAATATAAATGAATCTATGAATAACACAATCTTGACTTTAACTTTTTAATGATTTGTTTTGAAGTTACACAAGAATACACTTTTTAGAATACAACAGAATTTCCCGTAATCGACGATGGTGCAACTAGGATTTCAAATTGGTAATAATTCAAAAGCAAGAAATATGATTTAACTTTTGTTGTCCCACTAAATAATAGAAATATTGGTGGCGCATCAGTATCGATAGTACATATTTTCACAAAAAATAAAATAAAAAATTTCCTTCTAATGTTGAAACTTGAAAGAGATGGACAATATCAAGATTTTCGAGCAATTTAATTATTTCCATGACTTTAACGTAATCCCATAATAAGTTAATTTAATGGGCACTAAGATTAGTCATTTTTTCACATAAGTGTATGGATGCAATAAGGTCGAGCTCGTTACATATAGCTAGCTCATCTCGTACAATGTAGCTCCTTATAATATGATATATGGGATCTTGACTACGTTTGCTCTTGCCAATTGATACAGTATCTTTTATTTTCTGCGTTTCAGTTTTATATACTTGATTGATAGTTGTTCGTTTCTCTGTTTATGAATAGTATCAATAAATGAACAGATTAATACCTAGAAATCCTCATTCTTAAGCTGAATGGTGTGCTGCTTATCAAGATACTACATTTAACTTGGATACCATATTATAAACTGAGATTTGAGTTTAGGTAGCTAACCCAGTCTAAGTTATTCCATAGCATCCAGATCCTTCTGCCACTTCCATAACCAATCCAAACAAAACATGATTTAAGATGAAACAAAACACATTCTTGCAGCTGATACATGACTTTTAAGATCTCCACCTTTCTTGCAATGATATATGAATTCTGAAGAAATCATCTTCGACAACCACATCTGATCAAAGTTCCATTTTCATATCGCTCAACAACTATGCATGATCATTGTGAATTAGTATATCTTAGATAACAAGATCAAACAGAGCATTTTATTCAAACATGTGATTTCACATGGGAGGAACAAATTTCAGACAGTGATTCTTTTACTATAAACATAGGACTTAGCAAAGTAGATATACGAGACAAGAGATAGCACGTTAAGCGCAGCCAGCAACCAATAGAAGTAATCAAGATGAGCTCGGTTCAAGTTATCTGACAACCAACTGTCTTGGCCACGTCCACTCGTGGCCTTGTCCACGAGGGATACCAAGAAACTGCTCAAGAAGCCACCGACGCCAGCAACACCAAATGATAGAGCAAGTCCCATACTTTTCAACTCACCAGGAACTTGATCATAGAAGAATTCTTGAAGACCTACAAAGGTCAACACATCAGCAATCCCCATTACCAAGTATTGAGGTGTCAACCACCATATGCTCATTGGCACAGTCTCCTTAGGCAAGTCGAGCAGCCCGTGTTCAAGAGCAGTTTCCAAGCGTTTCATTTCAGTAAAACCTGCAACGACCATACAGACTATACCAAGAAGTAGGCCAGTTCCTATTCGTTGGAGCAAAGATATACCGGTGGGTTTGTGGCTTATAGATCTGGCTATGGGGATTAGGACGCGCTCATAGAATGGAACGAAGAGGATGATGGAGCCAGGGGTAAATGCCTGAAGCGCAGCAGACGGGATCTGAAAATTGCTAGTTATGTGACGGTCCATCGTTGCTCCTTGCTTGGTGAAGAGAGTTGTAGACTGTGAGTACACTATGGCAAAAGGCAAACATGCCAAACATATTGGGAGAAGCTTTAGAATTGCCTTTGCATCTTCAACATCACTCATGCTACAAACTTCCTCACCATTAGGTTCTACTGATGCTTGATCAAGAAACCTAGCACAAACACCAAATAATTGTAATAAACAACAAAAACAACACGGCATAGTTTAAATGAAGGTCATTGATTGATTTACCTAAAGTGAGCGCCTTCCTCCTCAACAGCCACACCTGCAGGGGCAGCAACGTGCCGGTTTTTTACTGCTATGACAAAAACACGAGTGATTCGTACAAATGGATTCCCCGTATCACTCTTCACACGGAATCTGTATGTCATAACTCCAAACAAGAAGACAAACAGCGCGAAACACATGACAATGCAGGGGATTCCAAAGCCGAGTTCCCAACTCAGATTTTCCTGAATGTAGGTCAAAACTAATAGGCCTACAACAACACTGACACACAAGCAAAAATTCCACCAGTTAAAGAATGAACTCTTGGATTGGAGCTCTTTCACGTTCTCATCATCAAATTGGTCGGCTCCAAATGCCTGCAGGCAAGGTTTATGGCCGCCTACTGCAAACGCGACTAAATACAAGGCGAAGAAGAAGAAAATCACATGAATCAAAGGAGGAGTAGTTGAAGAATCGGATGGATTGAGAGCTGCTGATACAGACAGTGAACCTAGCCCCTATACATGATCCAACCACACCAACATTTTCATCACTAAATACATAATAACCCAATCTTCAACTCGATTTCAAATCTGCAAAATTAATTTCAACGAGATAATTACCAAGATGTAGAGGAGAGAGGCAAAGATAATCGTCCAATATCTTCCGAGAAACGAATCGGCGACGAAAGCGCCGAGCAAGGGCGAAAGCGACGCCGTTCCAGCCCACGCGTTGACGTTGGCAGCCGCCACGGCCGTGGATTGGGCCAAGGGACCGGTTAGATAGCTCACCAGATTTGAACTGATTCCATAGTAAGCAAATCTCTCCGCCATTTCAACGCCTGCAATAGAAAATGTTTGAACAAAGGTGCGAATATTATAAACGGAAAAAGAAATGGAAAGAAGAGGATTGCACCAAGTACCTATGATGAAGGAAGCAGATTTCCAGCAACCGGAGTTGGAGCGGAGAACGCGGCGGCCTTTAAAGTCAACGCATCCCCTGACGGCGTCGCCTACTAGCGGAGCTCCAGCTTCCACTGCGTCGCTCTCTGCGGTACTACCTGAACTTGCCGCCATTGCCTATTTGCCTCTTTCTCTCTTCTCCCTCTCCTGTTACGTCGGAGTGTGGGGCGGAGGTGTTCTCAAATCACTCTTGCCAATTATGATGGCAGTGTGAGTGTGTCCCACATTTTTTCAAAATTACAGAGTCGACGATCACTTCATTTCTTAATAACGATAGTACCCTTTTTTTTTCATTGGTGTAAATTGTATTTAGAGAAAAATATCATCTTAAATTACAAGTTGTGGAGTGTGGAAATGTAAAACCCCCCTCTACATCTACATTGGGATCTCGTTGTTTTTATGTAAATAGATGGAGTATTTTATAATTTACCACCGTAAAGTTTATTGCGTAAATTTTCCACACAGCTTCTTAAAATATTTTCCGACAGCTTTTGATCATTTGTACAATTCCATGAAAACATACTTTATTTATTTGTCTCAACCAGATGCCACTAACTTGAGTAGAGTAAAACATTAAAAGGGATCTACTATAATTAATTAAAATTGTATATACAAATAAGAAGAAAACGAACAAGGGCCACACCGTGCCTGGAGGGTGCGGCCCCTTTTGATCATCATCCAATAAAATTTAGTAATGTACACAAATGCTCCAATGCCACTAATCACTAAACCTAGTTTTTCCTCTTGTAAGCATAAGATCTAGCAGAGGAGACGTAAGCCGCCAACGTGGCCGCGCTGATACCTCCGAGCAGCCAGTAGAAGTAGTCGAGATGGGCGCGGTTCAAGTTGTCCGAGAACCAGCTCTCGCGCCCATCTCGGCTGGTGATGAGCTCCACCACATATATCAAGAAACCGCTCAAGAAGCTCCCTATACCAAATATGCTAAGGTAAAGAGCAAGCCCCAAGCTCTTGAGCTCAACCGGAACCTGATCATAGAAGAACTCCTGCAGACCAACCATCGTGAACACGTCAGCCACGCCCAGCAGCAGATACTGCGGCGCCAGCCACCACACGTTCATGGGCACCGTCTCCTCTGGCTTGTCCAGCAGCCCATTCTCCGCTGCAATAGATAGACGCTGCCGCTCAACCATGGCCGCAACCACCATGATTGTGATGGAGAGGAATATGCCCACACCTACTCTCTGCAGCATTGATATTCCTGCTGGTTTCTTGGTTAGAGTTCTCACCATCGGGACTATGATCCGGTCGTATATGGGGATGAAGGCCAGGATGGAGACGCTGATGAGGGACTGCAGCGAGGCCGCCGGGATTTCCAAGCCACGACTCAGGTGGCGATCTAATGTCGCGCCCTGTTTCGTGAACAGAGTTGAAGCTTGTGAGGAAACAATAGCGTATCCCAAACATGTGCACCAGATTGGGACCAGCCGCAGAATTCCAATGGCGTCGTCCACGTCGGCCACGGTGCATAAGTTCCCGTATTTGTCTGGAGGCGCAAGAATTGCCTTGTAAAGAAACCTGTTACCAATCCAATGTAGAGGTGTGAAGAGTTGTTTTATAATAACCCTGCTTTGGTAAATAACAACTTACTTGAGGTTGGCGTGTTGACGAGCTTCCTCTTCGACGGGTGCTTTCCGGTAGGTCAGCGCACGCACAAACACCCTCCCGATTTTCAAGAAGGGGTTCCTGGCGTCGCTGCTGAGGCGGAAGCGGTAAGTGATGGAGCCGAGTAAGAAAACGAGTAGCGCAAGGAACATCAAGATGCAGGGGATTCCAAAGCCAAGCTCCCAACTGAGATTCTCTTGAACATAGCTGAGAACAGAGAGAGCTGCCAAGATACCTATGTTCATGGAGAAGTACCACCAGTTGAAGAAGGAGCTCTTTGCTCGGAGCTCGCCTTCGTCTTCATCGTCGAACTGATCAGCCCCGAAGGCTTGGACGCAGGGCTTATGCCCTCCCTGCGCGAATGCTACTAGATACAAGGAGAAGAAGAAGAAGACGACCTCCACCAGTGGAGGCGAACAGGCTGAGCTGTTTGCATTGCTTTTGCAGTGAGAAGAGTTGGATGAATGAAATGCAGCTGACGTAGATAACAACCCAAGACTCTGTGCCCCATCACAAAACAAATGTTACTGTTGAAGCCACCCATTTCTATCCCACATCGAACCGGTAAAGGTTCCTGACTCTATATATAAAGTGGAGTACCCTCCCCCCTTATAAGGCCTTTTAAGGGGGTGAGGGCCCAATTCTAATAGTTACCCCTACTTCAAACATGAGTTTTATACATGTACTTAACTCCGAATGTGTTTCAATTTCAATTACATCAAGAAACTTCAAGTTACTTCATTTAATATTCTCCAAAATTAGGAAACTTAAAAGTATCTCATTCTATAAATTCATTAGTTTGGAGGAGTATGGATGTATTTATACTAGGAAAATATATACCTTAATTCTTGGAAATTCCTAAACTCTATTATTTATCATGTCATTCATGTATTTATGTAATAGATCATGCCACACATAAATACATAGAAGATCTCAATTGAGTTTGGAGGTAATTGGAAAACATAATGGAAATATCACGCCTTGCTGCTTATAAGACAAATTTTTAGCCATCTGTCAAATATTCAAACTTAACTTCAATATGCGTTTCAAGTAAATCAGTAAACTTCATTTAATAGCCCTAAATTTACAGTTCTAATCCCCATAATTCATTTTAATCCGCTAACAAAATTTCCCATTTTTTCCAATTTTTAGTGTCAATTTCACTAAATATAACATCCGAGGTAATCTAAAGCAAAGCATAATATATATTCCGTATATTGTATAGTGCTTGATGCAGTGGTGATCTCGTAAAAACGGCGACCTCCAATTTCATTAATGTTTTATAGATTGAGTCATACATGTGTATATAGCACGTGTAAGCAATTATTCTGCCCCACTATCTCAATAATAAAGACCAAAAAGTAGAGGTAAGGAAATCTTATGAAACCTACCCATAAGAAAAGAGCAAAACCATCATAAATAAAATAAGATATCCAATATTAACAAAAATAGGGGTACTAACCACCACGTAAAGCAGAGAGGCGAAACAGATGGTGCGAAATCGGCCCAAAAACGAATCGGCGACGAAAGCGCCCAAAAGGGGAAGAAGCGTCGCCGTGCCATTCCAGGCATTGACGTTCTCCGCCGCCGCCGCCGTCGACTGCCCCAGTGGCCCCGTCAAATAGCTGATCAAATTCGAGCTTATACCATAATACGCAAATCTCTCCGCCACTTCTACCCCTAAACCACCACCAAACGTCTAATTATTAATTAAACACCTAAAAAATTCAACAAATTTTTTGAGCTCGATTCATGGCCTTACCTATGATGAAATAAGCGGATTTCCAGCTTCCAGTTCTCGACCGGCTCGCCGGCCGACCTCTGAAGTCGGTGGCGCCGCCGACGGCGTCGTTCAGCAGTGCAGCTTCGGCGTCCGATCCGCCGTTTCCGGTAATCACACTACTTGACATTCTCTTTCTCTAGTTTTCTGGGTCTGCTCGCTTGGTTATGTTTCTCCTTAAATAGTTGAAGTTGCTATTTTATTTTTACGTAACTTACAACTGTAATCAATTTATTTAGTTCTGTCACTTCTTGTGTGAAAGTAGAAGAATTAATTAAGATAATTAGCTCTGATATTTATTTAATGGTCACCAATAAGCGTGTACTTTATATTAAAAAATAAGTACTCCCTCGTTTTTCAAACCAGATTAAGAGGTGAGTTTGATAATGGGAATGTGAATTTTTTCCGTCGATGTAGCTTCTTGCTTTTGTCGATTTTTTGTGTGAAAGATCGACATTATATTAGAGCACAGTTTGGTGGTTTAAAACAAATGAGATTTTCGAGATTTACGTTGAGTTCAATGTATCATACGGCTGATTTAAGTTTTAGGTTGCGTTCTCTTTTATGAAAAATTATCATGTGAAAAAGAGGAATAAGAAAACATTTTGCCTTTAAATTTTCCCTTCTTTTTCATCCCCTTGTCTAAGAAAAAGAATTTTACTCTTTCTTCCTCCTCCTTTTCACTCCAATAGAAGGATAATATTTTAACTCCTTGCAAGTGGGATATATTATCCTTCCATTTGAGTGAAAAGGAGGAGGAAGAAAGAGTAAGACTCCTTTTTTTAGAAAAGGAGATGGAAAAGAAGGAAAAATTTAAAAGACAAATGTTCTCTTTTCCCTCATTTTCTCATGATAATTTATTCATCAAAGAGAACGGAGTCTTAATTGTTAAAAGAATGGGTAAAAATTGTGTATTGCCAATCTTTAAATTAAAATGGTATTTATAAATTACAAAATCAATCAAAATTGGTACTCTTATTTTCATTTTAGGGCAAATATCAAATTAAATTCTAAACTATGTGCTTTGTACCAAAATTATCCTGAACTTTCAATAATATCAATAAAAGACCTAAACTATTGATATTGT